>LDKF01000360.1:30258-43885 GCA_001026735.1 Rotylenchulus reniformis | reverse complement strand
CCCCCCTCTCCTATCACACAATCACCCCAACTTCTTCTTGTCCTTCTCCTCCGTTGTCGTGGTTCTTTCCCCTTTTCTCTGTGTGCAAATCATTTTGCTAATGTCGAGATGGGCGAACAAACATGATTATGACCATGATTAGCACAAATGAGAATTAGGGGAAAATCGAAGGAACAAAAAGCAAAAATTTGGGAAAATAATCGGAGGAAAAAGGCAAAAAAAATGGAAAGAAAATGACTGATCGGAGGAGGGGAGGGAGAGGGGACACTGATAATTTATGGGCCAAAGGGGAGAGAACAACAATCATCAGCAGGGTACAACCCATACTCCCCCTCCAATGATTCCAAAATGGCCGGAAATGTGTTTTTTATTTTGCATCTGAGAATTCATGCTAGGACACATTTCCAAATGTCACAATTGGCCAAATTGTTTCCATTTGGTTCCATTCTCCTCAAAGTCATTGTCGATTCCGAATGGTCCCAAAATGACAAAAATTGTTCCATCTGTCTGGGATCAATCTTGTTCGAGCTAAAATGGAGGCAAAACGGAAGAGACGAATTTATCATTGCCGAATTTATGGCCATATTTTGGCCATATTTACACGGGACCATTTCGAATGGGATTTGACTCTTTTTGGCCAATCCTAATGAAATGGTGAGTTCCCCCTCCTCTCTTGCTTGTCTTGGATCCGTGTGTTTCCCTGTCCCTCTGTTGCCCCTCCCAATTCGATCACTTCTCCTCCTCTTCTTTTCTCTGATCACTCCGATCACTTTACCCCAAACATTCCATTTTGTGTTCAATCGGTCGTTGGGTCAATGACAATTTGTCATTGTCAGGGTGTTGTGACAATGGAATGGGACCAGGGAGAGGTGGAAGAGAGGGACCTGGTGGTGGTATGAAATGGGTGGGAATGGGTACCATGGCCCGGGGCATTTTCCCGTGCAAAAACAGAAGAAAATGATACGGACGAAGGGGGAAGGGGAGGGGAGGGAAGACATTGTTTTGGTTTTGGAACGATGACATTGTATGGGTTTGTTCAAATGCATAACAATAATAAAATAAAATAACGAGGCGAATCGGGGGCAATGGGCAAAAACAGAACCAGAGCAAAATAGGCATGAACAGCAGAAAAACTGGGGGGGGGGACAATACTTTGAATAGATGGAAATGGAGACCAGTACAATGGGGTGACAAGGTCACTCGCCCCCGCATTTAACCCCGATTCTGGAAAAGTCTCGCCTCCCCGTCCCCGAATTTCCGAAAGGCCCCAGTTCTTCTCGGCCAACTCTCGCGCCAATTTCCCCCAACTCCCGAATCCGGAAAGAGTTCCCCGATCCAGTCCCCGATTTTTTCCCAATCTATCCTGCTGGTGGATCGAGGAGAAATGGAATTGGCGGAGGGAAAATGGAAGGGAATCCCCTTCGGCGGGTGGGGAAAGGGGCGGGGTCCATTCTCCTCTCTGCCTTCTCTCGCCTGCATCTGCCCTCTCCCCACACACTCTCACCTCTCTCTGCCTTCTCTGCCCCACTCTCTGCCTTCTCTCTCGCCCTGTCTCCGCCCCCTTGTCCTTCTCCTTGTCCGACAAATTCTCCCCGTGTCTTTCTTCCTCTTCTTCTTTTCCTTCGCTTACAATTGGCTCCGCCCGTCCCTCGTCCCTTACGGTACAACATCATCCATCCATCGTCGTCCTCCGACGGGGGTGAAATGGTCCCCTCCCCCCCCCCATTCACCCCCACAAGTACTCAATGCTCATTTCTTTCCCTCCGCTTTTTCCTTTCATTTTTCGCAAATTTCCATCGCTTTTTGCTTTTCCTGATCATTCCCTGACACTTCCTGAACAGCTTTGTTCATATCCCAGGCAATTCTTCCAGACCTTGATCACCGTTTCTGATCATTTATGTCCCTGATCACTTCCGTATTGTTCCCTTCCAATCTCTGCCATTCTGATCATTTTTCTCCCTGATCACTCGTCCGATCACTCTCCCGCTCCCCTGATCATTTTTATCCTCTGATCCTGATCATTCCATTCTATTATCCTCCCCTTCACAGATCGGAAATTATTTTTTTGCCCCGCCATCGATGAGTGCCGCCGAGTTGGCCACCGCCGCCAGTGCCAATGCCAATCAGCCAAAACACCCGGGCTCCAGTNCATTGAACAAAATTACGTGATTGATGAACTTCCAAGCCAGCTTCGTGCAATGATGTATTGATGATTTTTTGCAAAAATAAAATCTGTCTATCGATTGTCCCGTTTTTTAACTTGTTTATATACTCAATAAATTTTGAAATTTAACATAAGCCTCTGGTCCAATATTCTGACCAAGTTTCTCATGGATGAATTGCCATAAATCCTGCTTTCCACCTCGGGGGTACAAACAACTATAAACAGGTATTTCCGCAGTTTGATAGACGACTATTTGGCAATCGTTCCAAATTGAAAAGTCATTGAGAAAACACAATATATGATATTTATCTCTTTCCCTCCGCTTTTTCCTTTCATTTTTCGCAAATTTCCATCGCTTTCCCTGACACTTCCTGAACAGCTTTGTTCATATCCCAGGCAATTCTTCCAGACCTTGATCACCGTTTCTGATCATTTATGTCCCTGATCACTTCCGTATTGTTCCCTTCCAATCTCTGCCATTCTGATCATTTTTCTTCCTGATCACTCGTCCGATCACTCTCCCGCTCCCCTGATCATTTTTATCCTCTGATCCTGATCATTCCATTCTATTATCCTCCCCTTCACAGATCGGAAATTATTTTTTTGCCCCGCCATCGATGAGTGCCGCCGAGTTGGCCACCGCCGCCAGTGCCAATGCCAATCAGCCAAAACACCCGGGCTCCAGTCCCTTCCGCAGGGCCCTCCAATTGATCGCCGCCAGTCCCCCGCAAACGGAAGAAAAAGAAGAAGCGGAAGGGCAAAAAGGAAGAAGAAATGTGGACAAAGAAGAAGAAGAAGAGGAGGAGGAGGAAAAGGAAGAAGAAAAGCGGAGGGATGAAGAGGAGGAAGAAGAGAGAGAGGAGGAGAGGAAGAGCAAGGAGGAGGAACGGGAGGAGCAGAAGGTCGGTAAGAGATCAAGGACCAACTTAATCGGATTGGCATGGATCTGCGGATCATGCCCCCAATTGAGCGCAAAATGCCCCCAATTTTCACCTTTCTGATGGGCGCACCCTTTGATGTTGGTCATTGGTCAGCTGTTTAGTATTCCCCCTCCACAAATTTGAATATAATCATTCACCATTTACACCTCAGCTGATTACCATCGGTCCCATTCCAGTCCATACGAACTTTTCCTATTCATTCATTTTTCGGCCTGAGCATAATGATGGTACCCATCCATTGCCGGTCCGATCTGATCACTTTCCGAATTTCTCATTAATCTGATCAGCCCCCTCCCCTACTTCTTCGTTACTTGATCACATCCCCTTCCCTCACTGACTGATCACTTCCCCTTCCATTCTGATCACTTTCCTCTCCGATCACTTCCCCTTCCAATCTGATCATTCCCTTCTCTGATCAGCCCGTCTCCATGCCCCCTCTGCCTGTTTCGACCTCTTCGGTCTCCGCGGACCCTTTGGCCCAACTCATGGCCTCCTTCGCTGCTGCCGCCCACCACCATCACCACCATCTTCCGCCCGTCTCTGGTGCCGCCGCTCCGCAACCTCCGCCCGCGTCCCATCCGCCGATGCTTCCTGGTCCGCCGCCTTTCCTCCCGAATGGTGCCGCTCTGTTCCCGCCAGGCGTACCACCGTCGCCCGCCGGTGAGTCCGAGTTGATCAGAATCCCTTCTGATCACTTCTATTCGTGGATCATGGATCTTCCCGATCCCTTCCAATCCATCCTATCCTTTATCCTTCGCAGAGTTCCACGCTCTTCTGGCAGCCGCACCACCCGGACTGCTGGGACCATTCATGGCCGGAAACGGGTTCCCGCCACCGCCGCCGGTGAGTAACACGACGAATAACCAAGAACGGGGACAATGGACCAAATTGAACAATGACACTACATATCTACCCTTCCCATCCATCGTGTGTGGTCCTTCAAATAATTTATTCTTTTTGCGATTTTGGATATTTTCTCGGTTCCTTCCCATCACTTTGTTCTGCTCCTCCCGCTTATGGACTGTACAACTCGATTTTTTCCCCACTCTTAAGGAAGTGTTGCTCGCGGCTGCTGCTGCGGCTCAGCAACACAGCCACCACAACCCTCAGCAGAACAACCCGGCTTCGGGTCCGGCCCCTCCTCCGTTTCCGTTCCCGCTGGACCAGGCCGCGTTGGCCGCCTTCCAGCCATTTTTGGTGCCGCCGGAAGCGCGACGAAAGAACGCCACGCGGGAAGTGACGGCGCCGCTGAAACATTGGCTGAACGAGCACCGGAAGAACCCGTACCCGACGAAGGCGGAGAAGACCATGCTGGCCATCATCACCAAGATGACCATGACACAGGCAAGTCCCAGGGGAGTCGAAGGTGGAATAAGAACGAGAGGAAGTGGCAGAAGAGCACCAAAGACTGATCTCAGAGGACCTAATCTTAGGCCAGGTGTTTCGGCAAATGCTTTACGATCCCTGGAATTGGATGATTCGAACTCGAATTTGAATCTTTACCCGCATGGATTTCGAGTCCGGAATTGGGGGATTTGGGAGAGATTTATGCCTTCGCTCAACCTTTTTGTCCCTTTGATCATCGGCCGACAAAAAGGGGCAAATGAGGGGAAAGAGGGAGGGGAAGGGGGAGGGAATTCCATGTTGTGGGGAAGAAAAGGGACTTGGGGAGGAAAGAGGTGGACGAAGAACACGCACAAAAGCACTAAATCCAATCCAATTCTTCGCTCGGAGCCGACAAAAACGGAGGAACTTGGGGGGGGGGGGGAAGGGGGGAGAGGACAAGTGCAATTTGGAGGAATTTGTTCGCTGTCCTTGTCCATGTCCTGTCACCAATTTGCCCCTCCCCTTGTCGGCCTTTCAATGTCCAACATCCCCTCTGGCACAAAATTTGAACCGTTTGATTGTTTTGACCCTTGGTGACGCAGTGGATTTTTGCAGGTTTTAGCTCGTGGGTTCGATTTCGCCACGTGAAATTTATTTTTGATCCATTTTGGGGGTTCTATGATTCGTTTTTGAGCATTTATAACACATTTTCGCCCGACTTTCCAGGTGTCCACTTGGTTCGCCAACGCCCGGCGTCGGCTGAAGAAGGAGAACAAGATGACATGGTCCCCGCGGAATCGGCCCAACGACGAGGACGACCTGTTGTTGGAGGAGGAGGCGGAAGGGAAGGGGCCATCCGGAAGTGCTAGTCCGGAACATCCGGAAGAGGGCGAAGTGGAGGAGAGAAGTGAGCGGACGATGGCGGCGAGACAGCCCCGGAGGATCTGGTCCATCGCGGACACGCTTGGCGGAGGAGAGGGAAGCGGAAGCAGCGAGGCGGGCGGAGGATCGGAACGACCGTCCGAGTGCAGCAGTGCCGGAAGCGGAGGTGGCGGCGGAGGGCATCATCATAGGGTAAGGATGAAGGGAAAGCGGGAAGCGGAAGGGATGGACAAGTGGAAGAGGATAAAGAGGATCGGATGAAGAGCAGAAGGAAAGGGATGATGATGGGGATGATCTCTTCCGGCGATGCTGATGATTTCCCTTCCAAGGAGACCAGGCCGGATCCGGACCCGCACCGGTGGTCCCAGTCACCCCGGAGGGGCACCGACTCCCCGCGCCATAACGGCCACAACGGTACCGGTGCTGCTCCGTCCGCCCGGGTGTCCTCCTCCTCCGTCTCCTCCCAGCCCCCTCTTCCTCCCCATCATCATCATCATCCTCCTCCGCCGATCGGACCATCGCCCCTGGAACTCGTCATGGGATCGCCCCCGGTCCAGCAGATGATGCTCCCGCCATTGCCATTCCCGCCAGGTATAAGCAGCTCCTCCCATTCATATTCTCTGGCTCGACTTTCCTCTCGATCCATTGCTCTGATCAGTCTTCACTTTAATCTTCCTCTAAAACAATTACTTTGCTCTCTTTGATTTCTGGATTTTCCCTCGATCACTTTGTGTCTTCTGATCAATTCCCCTTCATCTTGGACAACATTCTTTTTCTTATACTCCCCCTCGGAATCACTTTTATACTCCCCCTTCTTCCATCACCTCCTCTCTTCCTACTGGCCACTGATCACTTTCTCTACTATCACTCTCTGATCACTCCTTTCTTATACGCTCCTGATCAGATCTCCCTCCGATCACTTGCTTCTTCACCTTTCCTCTGATCCCTTCTGATCACCCTTCTCCCTTCCCCTTCAGATCTCTCCAATCCCCACCACCATTTGCTTTTTGCGCTTGCGGCCCAGCAACAACAACAGCAGCAGCACAACCTGATGGCCCACCCAATGGCGGCCGCAATGTTGTTGGCCCAACAGTTCGCCATGCAACAGCAACACAACCAGCAAATGCAGAAGGACAGGCTCAGGGAGCAGTACAACAACGGCGAAGGAGAAGGAGGAGGAACAGGAGGAGGAGTGGAGGAACGGCACCAGACGGAGCCGAAAGTGCAGCAAAACGGAGGAAACGGTAATTTGGGGGAGGGGGAGAGGGGACGCAACATCATCATGGGGGGACAAAACAGCAGAAAATAAAAGGGAGGTTGTGTGATCAGGGCGTGTGATGTTCCCATTCTGCACCTTCTGTAATCCTTTTTCCTCACATTTTTGTCATTCTTCCATTTCTCTCCTTCTCTCTCTCCCTGATCTGTCTCTTCCGATCAGATCATTGTTACCCGTACTCTCTCTCCCTCTCCCATTCTCTTTCTCTTCTGCTGATCAGTCTTCTCCCGATCAGATCGCCTTCTCCCCCATTGGGCGGTGTCCCTTTGCATCTCTGATCATCTCCCCCCCCCCCTTCTTCCCCCTCAATTTCCTCCCCCGGGGCGTTAATTCGATTAGCCCATCGCCTCGTGTTAGCGCTGATCAAAGGGCGCTCACCGCCGTTGCGCCCACGCGAGGCGTCGGAGCGGATCAGATCAGAAGATGGGGAAAGGGGAAGGAAGAAGAATCGGGTGAATTGGATGGGCGCGCCAAATTCGCGCAAAATATTCGCTAATCCGAAGGAATTGGATGGAGGCGGGCGAAGGCAAAGGGATGGATCCGCCGCCCAGACAGATCAATCGCGGAGCCCCAAATCGCATAATCGGATCACCCAAAGGCGGAGAAGGGGGAGGAGGCGATTAGTGGCAGATCGGAGAATAATTCGGAGGGGGGGGGGGGCAGNTGTTGTTGTTGCTGGGCCGCAAGCGCAAAAAGCAAATGGTGGTGGGGATTGGAGAGATCTGAAGGGGAAGGGAGAAGGGTGATCAGAAGGGATCAGAGGAAAGGTGAAGAAGCAAGTGATCGGAGGGAGATCTGATCAGGAGCGTATAAGAAAGGAGTGATCAGAGAGTGATAGTAGAGAAAGTGATCAGTGGCCAGTAGGAAGAGAGGAGGTGATGGAAGAAGGGGGAGTATAAAAGTGATTCCGAGGGGGAGTATAAGAAAAAGAATGTTGTCCAAGATGAAGGGGAATTGATCAGAAGACACAAAGTGATCGAGGGAAAATCCAGAAATCAAAGAGAGCAAAGTAATTGTTTTAGAGGAAGATTAAAGTGAAGACTGATCAGAGCAATGGATCGAGAGGAAAGTCGAGCCAGAGAATATGAATGGGAGGAGCTGCTTATACCTGGCGGGAATGGCAACAGTATTCACGAGTGTACGGTAGCCACATAGGTGGAATAGGAACCCGACCAACGCCAAGGCACAGGTCGTGGTACAGGGGGCCATGTTGGGTGTTAAGGAGTTTGGTGTTCTGCTTTCCCCTCATCCGAAACCATTTTCATCGTCATTTTGGTAGGAAGGAAGAAGAATAGGAATGTCTTCTTCCGGCTTTGTTGGATTATTCATATCCATCCATTCATTCACTCTCTTCTGCTGATCATTGATCATCCTCCCCCCCCCCNGGGAAGGGAGAAGGGTGATCAGAAGGGATCAGAGGAAAGGTGAAGAAGCAAGTGATCGGAGGGAGATCTGATCAGGAGCGTATAAGAAAGGAGTGATCAGAGAGTGATAGTAGAGAAAGTGATCAGTGGCCAGTAGGAAGAGAGGAGGTGATGGAAGAAGGGGGAGTATAAAAGTGATTCCGAGGGGGAGTATAAGAAAAAGAATGTTGTCCAAGATGAAGGGGAATTGATCAGAAGACACAAAGTGATCGAGGGAAAATCCAGAAATCAAAGAGAGCAAAGTAATTGTTTTAGAGGAAGATTAAAGTGAAGACTGATCAGAGCAATGGATCGAGAGGAAAGTCGAGCCAGAGAATATGAATGGGAGGAGCTGCTTATACCTGGCGGGAATGGCAATGGCGGGAGCATCATCTGCTGGACCGGGGGCGATCCCATGACGAGTTCCAGGGGCGATGGTCCGATCGGCGGAGGAGGATGATGATGATGATGGGGAGGAAGAGGGGGCTGGGAGGAGACGGAGGAGGAGGACACCCGGGCGGACGGAGCAGCACCGGTACCGTTGTGGCCGTTATGGCGCGGGGAGTCGGTGCCCCTCCGGGGTGACTGGGACCACCGGTGCGGGTCCGGATCCGGCCTGGTCTCCTTGGAAGGGAAATCATCAGCATCGCCGGAAGAGATCATCCCCATCATCATCCCTTTCCTTCTGCTCTTCATCCGATCCTCTTTATCCTCTTCCACTTGTCCATCCCTTCCGCTTCCCGCTTTCCCTTCATCCTTACCCTATGATGATGCCCTCCGCCGCCACCTCCGCTTCCGGCACTGCTGCACTCGGACGGTCGTTCCGATCCTCCGCCCGCCTCGCTGCTTCCGCTTCCCTCTCCTCCGCCAAGCGTGTCCGCGATGGACCAGATCCTCCGGGGTTTTCTTTCCTTTTTTTTCTCTGTTCCTCTCTCTCCACCACACTCTTTCCCCTCTCCTTACTTTTTGCTGCTCTCTTTTTTCTCCTCAATTGACAAAGATGATCAGAGTTCAGAGAGAAATGATAAATTTTGACCATTCTTGTTACATTTTTACACATTTTCCCATGGTCCAAAAGTGCCAATTGCCCCGTGCTTGCCCTTCCGCTCTCCTGGACATGGACACCCTTCTCCTCCCCCTCTGTCCCCCTCCTCCGGTGTTTCCTCTGGCAACCGGACAATTGGCCCTTGGATCCTTTGCCCCTTCATCTTTTTTTCGTTTTTCTTTTCCCCACTTGGCACTTTTTGTTTTCCAAAAAATTGTCGGAACCAACAAACTGAATGAACCAAAACCAAAAACGGCACAAATCGCCAGCAAAACGCGCCCAATCGTTGAATCGCCAAAGGCCCAAAGAAGCAATGAAGACGACGACGAAGGAATCCGTGGGAAGGGCAAAGGTAAAGGATCCAGGTAGATCAGGACCAATCTGATCAGGGCCAAGCTGATCAATATCCAAGCAAATTTGGCCAAAATGATCAGAAAGCTGTGCCAACGGAGAAAAAACATCGGCAAGAGAGGGAATTGGATTGCCAACTGGAGATGGGCCACCGCAGTCTGATGAGTGAGAAGCTGGGGGAAAATGGGGGGAAGGGCATGGAAAAGACCGAATTGGCCAAAGGACCCAATCGGCGGAAGACAATGGCCAACAAAGAGACCAAAGATCAGCAGGGGAAGAGGAGGGGGCCAATGCCCATCGGGGAAAGGCCCCCGTTCAACCTGGACACGAGCATTGCGGGGGAGGAGGAGGTGGACGAAGCGACCGGCAAGTACATCCGAAGGGGCAAGGCCAATGTGAGCAAAGGATTGATTGGGTTGGAAGGGGGACGGAGTGGCCGAGTGGGTAAAATTGTATTGTAGTCTAGTTGGGGAGATATGTATGGTGAGGGTTCGAACCTCATGTGGAGGGGAATAAATTTTGACGCCCATTTACGACTTTTGAGTGCCTCATTTATTTTATTATTATGCACATAAATAATCAGATTCAGCATCAGACATCATAGGATCTCCTTTGGTGAAACAATTTTATGAAATTGGCTAGAATACGGGACCCGAACCAGACAAGCACCGTAAGACAATATTCTGATCACTGATCAGCTTCAGGGCCCATCGGCACCGCTAGCCGCTGACCCGACCGAACATTGGGTCAGTTCCCTGCGCGAATCTTTGCATCGGGCCAAACTCTACTGATCAGCAGAGGGAAAATGAATAAATAATCCAGATCCAGCTAGAATACTTTGTAATTCATCGATAGTAGTATAAGTACGCACTTTTTTTATCGATTGATTTTTGCGGGGGCGAGACAGTACAGGAAAAGGGGAGGACAGGCAGACAGGCAGAGAAAAAAGTGTCTCGCCCCCTTGGATGTTTGCGGGAGTGGACGGGCGATGACGTCATTGTCCGTCCGATCGGCCAAACCCTTCGGCTGAGAGTATCGATCGGCGGTGGGGATGATCACACGGGAGTCATGGAAAAGGATGATGATGATGATGACGTCATCAATCTCCCGCCCGATTGGCCAAACCCATCGGCTGCGAGTATTGATCGGCGGCGGGTATGATCACACGGGAGTGTGGAAGGGGTGATGATGATGACGTCATCATCATCATCCAAGATGCCATATATTTCGTCGGCCGCCGCGGGCACTTGAACCGGCCCACCCGGCGAGGTGTTAGTCGGGTTGTTAGACCATTGGGCCACAAAAACCAAAGATTTTAGGGGAAATTGGTGCTCTATGTTTGGATATAGTGGAACAGGTGATGACGTCATCATCCCCCGCCCGACCGCCCAAACCCTTCTGCTGTCAGTATTGATCGGGGGAATGATCGCGAGAGTGGAACGGTGATGACGTCATCAACGTTTGTTGAGAAGCGGGGAGTTCAAAGTCCATTGATGACGTCATCACTTAAAGGGAAGAGATTTGTAGACCCTACTATAGTTTGATCATTACATCCTCTTCTTTAGTAGATGTTGTAATGATCAAAGTACAATAACATTTTCTGTTTAACGTTTATGTTTGCGTTTTCTGCACGCAAAAATTCAGTGAATTCTGCCGCAAAAAAATTTCGCATAGACAGAAAATCAGTACGTGAATGGATGAAGCAAGAGAAGAAATTGATACAACAAGTGAGCACGCCAGCTGGCGGAACACGGAAAAGACTCGATGGGTGTGGGCGAGCTGTTTCTTATCCACAAATAGACATCGCATTGGCTGAATGGATTAGGGAAATGAGAGCCAACAAAAACCCGGTGTCGCGTCGTATCATCAGGGACAAGGCTAATGAGTTTTTTATCAACACCGAAACAAAAGTAATAGAATTTTTTATTTTTTCTTAACAACCCCAAATTAAAGATGTCCAATGGCTGGTTGCAAAAATTTCTCAAACGGCATAATTTTGTTCTGCGGAGAAAAACGACGGCGTGCCAAAAAGCTCCAGCAAATTACGCGGAGGCCATAGCGAAGTTCATTGTATACGTGGAACAAAGGCGAGAGAAGATGAACTACAGCGGAATTTTCGCAATGGACGAGACGGCGGTGTGGTTTGACTCACCAGACAACACATGCATTGAAACGAAAGGGGCCAAAGATGTTATTTAATATTTTTATTTTTCATCTTAATTTTCATTTTAGGTCACAGTCGTGACAACTGGTCACGAGAAGATGCGNAGTGGTCGAGGCTATGGACAGGACAACAACAGTATTCACGAGTGTACGGTAGCCACATAGGTGGAATAGGAACCCGACCAACGCCAAGGCACAGGTCGTGGTACAGGGGGCCATGTTGGGTGTTAAGGAGTTTGGTGTTCTGCTTTCCCCTCATCCGAAACCATTTTCATCGTCATTTTGGTAGGAAGGAAGAAGAATAGGAATGTCTTCTTCCGGCTTTGTTGGATTATTCATATCCATCCATTCATTCACTCTCTTCTGCTGATCATTGATCATCCTCCCCCCCCCCTTCCCCTTATCCGCATCCCCTGATTGTGTAAAGTGTACAAATGCTGAACGGGGATGACGGATGTGGGTGATCCGCCGATGATCCGCGCGATCACTCCGATCACTTCCCCCCCCCCCTTGTCAACATCATCTTTCTTCCCAATACGATGAATGGATGGATGAATGGATTCATTATGAAAAAATGGGTTAATCATCGTCATACGCGATTAGTTACGATTAATGTGATGAAGAAGAAGAGGAAAGAACGAAAGAATGTATGTATAAGTGGGGGGGGGGTGGATGGTGTAGGAATTCGATGGAAGAAGGGGAAGGAGGGTTTGGAAGGTACCAATTTGTGATACGATCAGGGTTGGATGAGGGATTTGACAGCTTCATCCCTCATCCTTCCTCTTCCTTCCTTTTCATCCTCTCCCTTTCCTTCCTTCCATCCGTCCCCTTCCTTCCTCTCCATCCTCCTCNGGGTGGTTGGAAGTGAAGGCGGAAGAGGAGTGGGGATTGTGAGGACATTGTGGGGCATGGATAGTGGTCGAGGCTATGGACAGGACAACAACAGTATTCACGAGTGTACGGTAGCCACATAGGTGGAATAGGAACCCGACCAACGCCAAGGCACAGGTCGTGGTACAGGGGGCCATGTTGGGTGTTAAGGAGTTTGGTGTTCTGCTTTCCCCTCATCCGAAACCATTTTCATCGTCATTTTGGTAGGAAGGAAGAAGAATAGGAATGTCTTCTTCCGGCTTTGTTGGATTATTCATATCCATCCATTCATTCACTCTCTTCTGCTGATCATTGATCATCCTCCCCCCCCCCCTTCCCCTTATCCGCATCCCCTGATTGTGTAAAGTGTACAAATGCTGAACGGGGATGACGGATGTGGGTGATCCGCCGATGATCCGCGCGATCACTCCGATCACTTCCCCCCCCCCTTGTCAACATCATCTTTCTTCCCAATACGATGAATGGATGGATGAATGGATTCATTATGAAAAAATGGGTTAATCATCGTCATACGCGATTAGTTACGATTAATGTGATGAAGAAGAAGAGGAAAGAACGAAAGAATGTATGTATAAGTGGGGGGGGGGGTGGATGGTGTAGGAATTCGATGGAAGAAGGGGAAGGAGGGTTTGGAAGGTACCAATTTGTGATACGATCAGGGTTGGATGAGGGATTTGACAGCTTCATCCCTCATCCTTCCTCTTCCTTCCTTTTCATCCTCTCCCTTTCCTTCCTTCCATCCGTCCCCTTCCTTCCTCTCCATCCTCCTCCTCTTCTTCATCCCTCATCCTTCCTCTTCCTTCCTTTCTCTTCTCCTTCCTTCTTTTACATCCTTTCTCCCCTTCCAGGTGCCCTTCATCCTCTTCCTCCTCCCCACCATCATCACCACCACCATCTTCTTCATCCGCCTCATCATCCTCCGCTCTTCCGCCCCCTTTCGCCTCCCTCCGCTTCCGCTTCGGTGCTGCTCGGCCAGAAGCGTGCGGCACCTCCGCCGGACGGCGGCGCGGGCATTTCGATGGCCAAGAGGGAGTGCCGGGCCAGGACCTGACTGACCGACTGACTGAACTCGCAAGTGATCGGCCGACCCCTTCCTCCTCCTCCCTCCCCTTGTGATGATCAGGATCAACCATCCAATCAGTTCAAATCATAATTATTCAGATCATTCTCCTCTCCCCCCCCCCC
>LDKF01000360.1:6256-21892 GCA_001026735.1 Rotylenchulus reniformis | reverse complement strand
GGGGGGGGGGGGGGGGGGGGGGGGGGGGGCGAGATTGGAATTATGTGGGGATGGAGAGGGAAAGGTAAGGAAGGATAAAGCGAAAACCGAATGGAAGGAACAACGGCAGAACACAATTTGGAGGAGAAAGCAAAACGGCGAAAGGGTGACGGAATAATCGGAGGTATGTGAAAGAAAATGCAGAGTTGTGAATTTTAGGTTTTACGATCATCGCTATCCCCTTCCCGCCCAAACCAATCTGCTCATTCACTTTGAAATTCCAAAAAAAAATCAATTAGAGCCCACCTCCATCCGTGCTGGTCCTCTCATCTTTGCGCACCGTCTTCTGTCCTTGATGTTGTTGTTGGAGACTAAACAAGTTGGCCAAACTCCTAGTATTTTCCTTCTGAAAAGATGAAATCTTTTCTCTCACATTCATGGAATTGTTGCTTACCTTCCTTTTAGGCCGAATTGACCAAATGGTGCCAAGAATCACAGAGTTGGTCTTTTGTTCTCGCTTTTTCTCCTTTTCCAGCCTAAAATTGTCAAAAAATCCTTAATTTGATAAATTTTGAAGCTCTAAATTGAGGGATGGTCGGCAAGGGGAGCAAAATCAAAGCAAAAGCGACAGAAATCCGGAAGGTTTTGTCCCAACATCATCGTCTTATCGGATCAAACTCCTCACCTCTCCTTCTCCTGGCCCATCGTGCTGCTGTTGCCGCCACTGCCCTTCGGCGCCACCTTGCCCCTGCTCCCCTTCCGCTCGCTGCCCCCTCCGCCTCCCAACAATTGGCGCAACGAGGATGTGCTTACACTGGTCCCGCGCTGTTTGCCCCCGCCGCTGGCCTTCGCTTCACCGTCCTGCTGCTTCCTCCTCACCACAACATCCGGCGGGAATTCGTCCCCCTCATCCTTCTCTTCCTCCTCACTCTTTTTCTTTTCCCCCTCTCTTTCCTGCTGTTCCATCTCCTCCTTTTTGTCCCTCTCACTCCTTTTCATGCTGTTTATGGCCATCATCACCTGGGCCTTCGTCACGTGGGAACTCTTCCTCCGTGCCAAATTCGCCGCCGTCCCGATGCCGCCGCCCTTCTTGCGCTTCAGCGTGCCCACCACCACAATTTGGCCCTTGTGGCTCTTCTTTCTGGGCATTGTCAGTGTTCCACTGCTGTTACTGTTCAGTGCTGCCGTTGTTGTTGCTGTGTAGTTCACTCGCGATGCGACTGAGATCATTCTTTGGAGATGTTTGGGTCTGTTTTGGGTGGTGGTGGGTATGGTTGGCGAGAGTGGACCCCGTCGGGAGTTTCGGATCAGTTTGAGTTGATCCCGGTCAAACTTCTTTCTTCCATCGGCCTCCTCCTCTTCGGATTCGCTCTCCTCCTCATCCTCCGTCTGCTTGTCCCCACTTCCCTTCCGTTCTTTCATGAACAGTTCCAACCTTCTGCTGTCCTCCTCCTGCACCCGGTACTTGTCCTTCAGGGTCACCGTCCTCCTCATCCTGGCCATTTGTCCATCCGTCTCCTCCTCCAACTTGTCCAAATCACATGATCCGATTAGCGAAAAAGGTCTTCTCTGATCAGCAATGCCTTTTGGATCTTCCACCTCCAATTTGTTGTTGTTGGTTTGCCTTTTCTCCTCATCTTCCGTCGAACTGTTCGCTCTCATCCGTACAATCGGCGAATTGGCACTTGTCCATTTCTGCTGATCATCACCCTCTTCTTGAGATGTTTCTTCGATTCGTATGGATGGTCCTTGCCGAGTGTGTCTGACCCGGTCTCCTTCTTTTTCACCTTTCTTCTCTTCTTTCCTTGGACTCTCTTGAATACTCAACTTTTTCTTTCGCTCTCTGTCCTCCACCGTCTCATTGTCTTCCGCCAACGGACCCAACAGGTTGTGTCCGTTCGAGAATGAGTTCTTCTTCCGCTGACTTCCGCCCCTCCTTCTCTGAATTCTCCCTTCCGCCACTTCCTCCTTCTCATCCGCTGTCTTCTTTCCTTTCTCTTCTCTTCGTCCCCAAAATGTTTTCCATTTAAAGCTCCTCCGTCCAGCTTCTTCTCCCAATGCCTTACATCCGCCGATGATCTGCAGAAGATTGCTATCGGAGTATTGGCGGCGGGAAGTGAACCGATCGACCAGCAGAGCCAAAGTGTTTGAACACGAAGGGGTTGCATGGGAGCAGGGAGCGGAAATGGTGGACAACGTGGTGTCCCTCCTCTTTGCTTTCCTCCCTTGTTTTGGGTCGCAATCTTCCGAGCTGAAATGACGAATTGATCGGGGATTGTAAAGCGATAATGAGCAGGGAAGAATGAGGCAAAAATTGAAAAAGTTTGAGTTTACGAAGGGTGAACAGGAAGCGCAAAATAGTTGGGTAAACAGGAAAGCGACCGAAGAAGTACAAATGTAAAATGAATGGCTGTCTAAAATATTCGAAAAACCTTTTGGCCATTTCGGCTAGCCAATTGGTCACGGCACCTCCGCTTCCCGACGGAAAGTTGGCCTCGGAGCCAGAGAGTGAATCCACCCCCGCTGATGAGATGGTGAATTTGGGTATTTGGTGGCATTCTGGTTCAGAATGTTGGGCTGAGAGCTTGCGAGAAGAGTTGGTCGAAGAGGATTCCTGTATCGATATGGCAAAAGGGATTAATATGATAAAGGCAATTTCCTTTAGAATTCACATTGTTCATCCGTTGCTTCTGGATTTGGGCCACCATGGGCGAGTTCCGCCATCTGAATGCCATTGAACTGCTGTGGCTCAGATTCGGCTGATACAAATTGTGAGTTCCCTTCTTCCTGCCACCAATCCCTTCTTCTCCGTCCTGTTCATCCATATTGTTGGGGGATGAGGGTAAAAGTTGTGCCTAAAGATGTATACGAATTGGAAGATTCGCATCGTTTGACCACAAGGGGCAGTTTTTCTCACATTAGGGGCCTCGATTACAATGTTGTTCTGACCTGTTCTTCCTCCCAATCGATAGGTTCGTCGTCGTTCTCATAGATCAGTCCCCTCCGCAGTGCCACACTGTGCAACAGATGATCAGCTGATATGCTCCGCCTGTGCTGGAATGAGCTTTCCAATATCATCGGAACATCAAATCTATTCTGAAAATAAAAAAACCTTTCTTTTTGATTGCATTTTTTATATTTTTACCATCGGAATGGCTAATTCTCCGTTGGGGGTTGACTGTATGAAGGGGATCCCCTGGGTCTCATCAGCCTCCGATTGTTCCAACTCCCGGCTAAGTTGAGCTAACAAGCCAAACTCTCTGAATTCAAAGGGCAAATGTCCAAACATTCAAATTCCCACCCACCCGGCATAGTCCTCGCCCGGTGCCGGCACAGATGGTTCTGGCGGTTCGTTCAATTCTTCCTCCTCCTCCGGATGGTCGGTAATGGGCGAGAATGGTTTGATGATGATGTTGTTGTTATTGTTGTGAATCTGCTGTCCATCCTCCTCATCGCTCTCACTTTTGAGTCGCTGATGTTGCAATCCTGTTTAAAAAAATAAAATCATAATTAGCAAAATGACATAATCCATGGCTGTGGATGGATCGTGGCGCGACACCTGGGCTGATTTTGTAGCTTTGCTCTTTTTTTAATACTAAACTCGTTTCTTCTCTATGTTGGGTTTGAACTGATTGAGTTATAACGAATGGCGCTCAAATAAAAATCCCAAAAATTTTCTACAATTGGTGACTAAATTATCTGTTGTTCATCATATGGTTTTATTCCCTTTTCCCATGTTAATGTTCATGTTGAGTAAGCATCTTTACTGCCTTACAAAATTGTTATTATTATCATCAAAAAAATCTATTTAAGATTATAGAGATCATAAAGGTAAGGGATTTTCAGTAGATTTGATTTAAAATAATTAATTACTAGAATAATTTTAAATTTTAAGTATGTTAAATTCCCCGATTGGATCACCATTCAGCAATTGTGCCAACTGCGGGTCGTTGACGGCGTTGGATCGGTTTCGGTTGCTGGCCCGTCTCTCTGCCGCGGATCTTTTGCGCCTTTGTTGCCGTGGCGTCGAACTCCCCGAATTGTATTGTTTGTTGTCCTGCGAGTTCTCTCCGTCTCCGTAGGCGGCCACGAGCATTGTTTCCTCTTCCGCTTCTTCTTCTCCGCTCAAACAAATTGCATCCGAACGCCGAAGTGGCGAAAGTTCTGAAATCCAAAAAGGCAAATGATTTTTCAGCAGTTTTTAAATTATAATTAACATTTACCATATGATTTTATCTTAATTTTTGGTATGGAAAGTGAAGGAAAACAGTTTGGAAACGCTAAAAATAATAAAAATTCTGACATCAGATCCGAATTGAATGTGAATCTTGTACTTTTAAAATTGATTTTTTATATAAAAAAATAATCTTCCTCCGGGGTAAACTGGAAAATTACTGAACATAAAAGATCCGTTTGAAATGAAATTTCAATGAATTATTAAAATTGTTCATTATAAATCAGAGGTGGTATCGAAAATTTTCAGAAAAAAGGACATCAAGAGTAAAAATAAAGGATTTCACTGGGGAAAATCCTCAAAATAAAGGACATTTTTTTAAAATGGAAAATTCATAATAACAATAAATTTTTATGCATCATATTTTTCTCCACCTACAATTTCCATAAGCAATTTGTTGTTTTTAACGAGAAAATCATCTACTTTCAGAGAATTTCTCTTGTTAGTAGACATTTTAAGACCTTTTTTTGAAAAAACCTAATGCGGGGTGCCGGCGGTCCCAAAAGGGGCCGCTTGGGAAATTTTTTTGTAAATACAGTCTTTTTTCCTTAAGAAAATTGGTCTTTTTAAGATTTTTTTAATCCATTGTGCGAGGTGCCGGCGGTCCCGACAGGGGCCGCCGGAGAAAATTTTGAAAATTTACTTGTTAGTCCTTTTTCTTAGGAAAATTAGTCATTTTTTGAATAAAATTTTCTAAACTCCAAAAATAAAGGACAAAAGGACAGACACCCTTGGTCTGAAAAAAGGACAATCCTTTAAAAAAAGGACATTAAAATTTCCAAAGGACAGGACCCCCTCAAAAAGGACAGATACCACCTCTGTTATAAATCATACAAAATAGACAATTTATGTAAGTCTAGGATATCAATTTGCTTGTAAAATTCATTTTTGTTCTCCGCTACAACCCACTTGAACTGGACCATCGACTTACTTATCCGCTTATCCCCTCTTGCTCTCTGCTCTCCACCCACCTGTCGACTCTTTTCTGTGCTGTTCCTCCACTCCGCTGGTCGTGTTGGCCCTGTCCTTAACACAGTTCGGCCAGCTCCGTTCCTCGCATTCGTCACTAATTTTGAGCAAAGAACAGAGAGATCGTTGTCGGTGTTGGAGAAGAGACTGAATTTGCAAAGACCGAATAAATTTAGACCCAAAGCTGAAGGGGAAAGAGCAGGACCTGGAATCTGAAAGAGGGAGGGGGAGGAGCAGGATGGAGAGGCCAATGGGCAACGGAGGAAGAAGAGGTTCGCCAGGAAGAATCGCAGCTGAAAAGTTGGATAATCACAGCTAAAAAACTGGTGTTTGTTTTTGAGATGTTTAAAAAGGTCTAATTGGTTTTTGAGATTGCGAAAGGTTGTTGATTAGTTTGATCAAACAGACGAAAACTCCAATTTATTGGACAAATCGAAATTTTTTGAATCAAAGGAGAAAGGGGGAAGGAGGGGGGTGGAGGTGGAGGGGACGGACCAAACTTTCCATTTCACCAATCACCAAATTGTGGTTGTATTTTGGGGTTAACCGCCGCCACTCTTTTGTGGGGCATTGATGACAAAATCGAACGTTGTGGGCGAGCGATGGATGGACGAGGAGATAGGAGGGGGTAAAGAAGAAGAGATAGGGGAAAAGAGTGATAGAGGAATGTAGGGAAAGGAATAGATAGGAGAAAAGAGTGAGAGTGAAGAAGAAGAAGATAGGGGAAAAGAGTTAGAGTGATGGAGGAATGTGGGGAAAGGAGAGGAGCACAGAGGTTTGGCTGGTCGTGGGAGGAGCAGGGGACTTCGTAAAAAAGGGACGTCGTCGCGATTTGGGGGAGGGGAAAGGGGAGCTGGGAACGGGAAGGTCGACCCCGTTGGCTGCTCTTCCACTGTCCATCTCCCATCCTCATCGATCGACCATTGTGCCGTCCGAGCTGAGATGGACGGACGGAAGGGAAGGGGAGGGGAGGGATGTAAATGAAGATGGAAGGGGAGGGGAAGGAAGAAAGGGGAGAGGGAAGGAAGCGATGAATGGTCCTTCTCTCATAGGGAAGCGCCGGTCAAGCGGGGAAGGGGCTAAAAGGACAGGTCCTTAAAGGAGGAAGTACTAGGACAAACACAGCTGTCGGCCGAATCGAGTGGAAATGGGGGAATAATATCCCAGTATTAGAAGCAAAACATGTCCGTCCTGTACTTTACATCTTATGCTTATGCATAAAATGTGTGCAATGATCAATGATACGGATAAGTTTTGGTCCTTAGGATAGGAATTTGGGTTTTTTAGCCGAAAATGTTCGCCCGTCCAGATCAATCCACACCTTCCACCCCCTGCATCTTTTCCTAGAAATTACTTTTGCCTATGTATTAATATTAATATAAGGAAAGTCGACGACGGACGATCTCCGCTCTGCTACTCCTCCCCCCCCCCCCCTCCACCTCCACATTTGTTATTCATCGGATTGATTCATCGATTGGAGGGGAAAGGGAAATGAATTGAAGGGTGATATGACCCATCAATCATCCCTTCGGTATTCCCCAGCCAACCGGGAATTAATTTGATATTTTCATTTTAGTCGTTTTTGCCTAATTAAAAATTCGTCCACCAAAACGATTACTATGTACTATGGTAAGATAAATATGTATTTCCTTATTTCACTTTTGTTTTGACTTTTCTATCCTCAAGATGCTGGCTAAATTCTGTGATTACAAACATACTCCCTCCACTACCCACCCCACTCTCAAACAAATTATAATAATCCCGACTAAAAGGATAAAAATTTACATACCTGTTGCCGTTGTTATCGCTACTCATCATCAATTTGCACCAAAAAATGTCTTATAGTGCATGGTCTTGTCGTCAGAGTTCAATTCCCGCTTATGGCACAACAGCTTAAATTGATTAAATCGGAATATAAATACTCAATCTGCTGCTGCTACTAATGTACAAGTCTCTTAATAAGCGCAATAGTTGTACTAGTAGTGTGGAAACTTCTACGTCAAAAACATTAAAAAAGGGATTAGAATTGAAAATTCATGGATATGTAACCATTTTCCAAGGTTACCCCATTAGAAGTCTGTTGAAGGGCAGACTGATTGACAATGAGTGAGGTTCAATTCACTTAACAAGTATTTTTTTTTCCTTTAAAATTGGAAAAAATTCCTAAAGATCAGATCATTGACAAAAAAGACACAATATGTATGCGACCCAATTAGTTGAAAACCAGTAAGGGGACTGATAAACACGATATGTGCCCATGCCCATGAATGAAAATGAAAACCTTGTTTTTGCTGGAAATTCTTTATCGAATAATATTCACAATCACATTTTTTGATAATTCATAAAGGGCACAATTTATAATTGCATGGGGAGTTGCCTGATAAATATTTGGCTCGAGTGATGACATAAAAATGATTAAACATCAATATTAAAAATATAATTAAATCTAATTTACAAAGAAAAAGCTTATTAGAACTTATCTTAAAACTAGGTATCTTACAATAATTAGAGAGATTTTGGGATTGATTTCGCTGTTGTCTGTTTTCCATTCTCCTGGGTCATTTGCCGTCGTTTCTTTACAGTTTCATTTATGGCGGATTCATAAGAGGATGACGACGATGCGGAGCCAGAATAATCCAAATGAGGATGGTGCTCAACGTTTGGAATTGGGATACTGCCGCAAGTTGAAAGTGACGAAGATCGCGAACGATGTTCTCCAGATGGAGAATGCAAACATGGATTTGCGGACGATGACGAGCGATTGTTTGGACTGTTACCAGGCCCAAGCGAACATTTGCTCCTTTCGCCGTTTCTTGTCTTATCAGTTTTCTTGTGAACTGCAGACAGAGGATCGTAGATATTCACACTGAAAAGTAAGTTTGTTCTTGTGTAAATGATGAGCAAGGATCTTTCTAATGAATTTATTCGAAGAAAATCATACATACAGAGATCCATCCTCAGCTTCGGCCAGAACTTCCGAGTCATCGTCGCTGTCCAGATCCGGATGAACAAAGATAACATCGAGCAGTAAATGTTCGTTTTCCCGCATCTAAAAATGCGATTGATGAATGAATAATAGTTTTTCTTTTTTATAATAATTACTTCTTTAGTGAGGATTCTAACAGCTTGCACATGACTAGCCGAGCTCAAGTCAATCCCATTCACCGATAGAATAGCGTCGCCAACAAAAAGGCTTCTTGAGCGTTCAGCCGGCTGTCCAGGATGTATTTCCGAGATCATTATTGGTACTCCATGTTCTTTTCCGCCCTTAAAAATGGACAATCACATTTCCGACAATTAAAGCTCGAACCGTTATTGAAATGCCAAGTCCCTCTCCACGCTTCTTGTGTACTTCCACCCTTCGTGGTCTTCCAATTCCCCGTTTATCGATGTCAAATGAATCAGAAATATGTGATTTGTTCTCTTTCGGTTTGGGTAAACATTTGCTACGTGAAGTTTCTCTGCCGCGACATGCTTTAATGACCGTCTTATGCCGGTGAAGGTGGATTTCGGATTCCAATTGGTTCCAAAGTCTATCATGTTCTGGCCCACGCATATCTTTTCCAAGCAGTTGGATCTGCTGAATTCTTAAAAGTTCGAAAATTATAAACCCAAATAAATCACATTCGAGATCAGACAACCTTCCAGCTAACTCTTTGTCCAAATACTTTGCAGCCAACCGAGCACCGTACACCTCACTTTGCATCACGTTTAACACTGATCGCAGACGGAGATTTTGTTCTCGAAGCAAAGGCAGTTCGGCATGAGCACGGGCAGATGGAAATTTTTTGTCGCGAAATGTTTTGATTTCTTTTTCCTAAAACCAATGTACCATATATGACAGAAAAATCGATTGAAGCCCCATGTAAACCAATTTCTTTTTGATGATATCCGATTCGTGTGGAGCAGTTTTTGAGTACAACTGGCATTGAAGAGTGTGCACTCGCAACATCATCGATTGTGTCTCATCCTCCAAAATGGAATTCACTGCTTGAACATCAATAAACTTTTCGTTGGATTCAGCCAATTCTTTCTAAATTTTATAATTTCATATTTTACCATAAAATATTATAAGTTTTACCTCCATTTCACATTTATGATTGTTTGCTATTTGGGCTTTGTGCGCAAATTGAGCAAAAACACCGCTAATGACCGTTAGCCGACGCCGACACTCATAAACAAGTTCAGCCTTCAAAATTCAAAACAAAAATAATAGACGAAGCTAATTTAAAATGATATTTTTTAGTACTAAGGTTCCTCACACACCGCAAAAAGGCATATTTTTCTTACAAGTTAGTAATTTTCTTTTTAAATTAGAATATTTTATTTTTATTGCTGGTTGGTAATATTTTAAAAAGCAATGCATTTTACCTGTTCAGACTCAAACTCGCCCAACAACATGTCCAAGTCCACAAAAGCCTTGTCGAATTCCTTTTCCAACAAATCCAACCAGTCTAAGGAGGGCATATTGGTGTGGAAGGTCGATGCATTCGATGGATTATGGTTGTGGTGTGCATATTCTGGAGTTCGAATTGATTTCGCCTTCTTCATTAGCCCGTTGTTTGGGTGTGTTGCTGATTGGGGTCCGTTATAATAATTTGTTGAGTGATATTCAGCAACGGTGTCATCGTCCATAGATGCGGTCATGTCCAAAGTGATCGTGAATAATGGATGGAAGGCCACTTGTGGATATGGGAAAGAGATTAGCAAAAAGGTAAGAAGCAAATGGAATTGGGAAGGAAAGCGGAGCTGTGCTTTTTGGAAGACGAATGGATGATGGGTGGATGGAAGAGGAGTATAGGGGGCCTTCCTTTTGGAAGAAAAACTAAACAAGTTAATCGTCTTCTCCTTCCCTTTGCCTTTCTCCGCTCTCAAGGCAGCTTCGTTAAGCCCCTCCAGACTTCTAATTTTCCCAAAACAAAAGAATTCCACAGGTCAGTATTTGAAATGATTTTACTAGTAATTTTATTTTTAATTTTCAAATTGAAATTTTAAATAGGTATTTAATTTAAGTGGAACTGGGAAAGAAAAACAGATGACATCGGTGGTGCAAATCTGTAAATATCTGCAAATGGATGCCAAAAAGGCGGTAAGCGTAAATGGTAAGCCAGTTAAGCCGAAAGCTGCCCTCGGATTCGGAGGGCCAACCCCGGGCCCAGAGGTCCAATATAACACGCACGAAGGGAGAAGAAAGGACCAAATTTGTGTGAAGAAAGGGGGAAATGGGCGCATCCTCAGCTGAAAAGCGAAGAAAGGGGGGGAAGGGGGAGGGGATAAGATTGAGCGGATTGGAACGAACAAAACAATGGGGAAAGTGAAGGGACAAGAATGGAAGGAAGGAAAGGAGAAGCAAACGCAGAATAACAGGAACAAAATTCTAAAAAACATCAACGAAAAACGAGAAAACCATCTAATCAATCATTTCATTTTTAATTTAGTAAATCCCTGTTTGGAACTTGGAATGGAAGTTGATGGAGAAATCGTTAACCCCATGTGCAAAAAAAACATATGCATGGTATATGAGGTATCAACTTTTTTTAACTCTAACTCAAGGGTTCGAGTTGTCGGGGTTCGAGCTGCCAGTGACCCCAAAAAAGGACAGAAAAGAAAAACATAGTAAAAAGGTAAGAACGAATCATGGCCTAAACGAAAAAAGAATCATGGTTTATCAGATATCAGAAGAAAAAAAATAAATTAGTTTTTAGCCGATTCATAGGGTAGCGAAAATTAGTAAAATTAAATGTAAAACCGACATGAAACGGTAACAACGATACGGTACGATAATTGATTAAAAATTTACGCTACCGCTCTGAATATCGAAAATCTGAATATCGAATAGGGTAAATTCGTCCCAATATCGAATCTATCAAAAAGCGTCCGAATATCGAAAATCTGAATATCGAAAATTTGAATATCGAATAGTGTAAAATTCGTCCCAATATCGAATCTATCAAAAACGTCCGAATATCGAAAATCTGAATATCGAAAATTTGAATATCGAATAGCGTAAAATTCGTCTCAATATCGAATTTATTAAAAATTATTGTTATTTCGCTTTCTTCTTTCTAGCCCTCAGTATATGCATATGAAATTAGCTAAAAATCAAATTTCTTTTCATAAATGTTAAATTCAAAAATCAAAATTCATAAAAAACAATCAACGGTAAATGTAATCCAAATTAATGAAGAGTGGGAACCAGCAGTGCTGGGGACAGAAGGACCGAGTTTTGGGAATTGGAAGAATCAAATGAATCAAGGTGAAGGGGAGAAACGTGCAAATTTTCCACATCAATTTCCCGTTCATTTTCTTCATCATTATCTCCAATTTCTATCATTTTCGGCTCCAGTTGGGTCGACCAGGCAGATCATTCAACAACTGCTTCAGTGCCAGCGAGATGGCCTGCAAGAAGATGGCAATGTGTTGGTCAGTGTGGAGTGGCGAATTTCGGTAGAGATGCAGCAGAGTCCGATCCATTTCCACAAATTCCTTCCGGCGAAGAACTGACCCCGGCCTCAGGATAGCTTCGCGGATTTCCTGCATTTTCTTGGTGTCAAAATAAAGAAATAATATACGAGAACATACACAGAGATTGTAATTCGATTCTGACGACAGTAGCGCAGAGAATTTTCCGATATTCGGACGTTTTTTGATCGATTCGATATTGGGACGAAATTTACACTATTCGATATTCAGATTTCCGATATTCAGATTTTCGATATTCGGACGTTTCGATATTCAGATAGGTAGCCAAAATTTAAATAAAATCTTTGCAAAATACAAAATGCCAAAACTATTTTTGAATAATATTTCCATCGCCCCATTTTAGCATTATATGAGGGACGATCGTTGGTCAACGAACGGCGGAATCCACGGAATGGAGAGATTTGTTGTTTTGATCAGATATCTTTCTTGTGATTTTCTCGAGTGGAATCTGTTTCCGGTTGAGTAACAACAATCTGATCAAGAAGGATGCGAAAATGAAAAGCGAAAAGAAATTAAACTTAGGAAAAACGGATAAATTCCTTGGGGTTTCCAACTCGGAGTTTGCCTCTTCTCTTCCCTTTGGAAACTTTTTGGTGGCCAATGGGTGGGATGATCCCAGGGGACCCCCTCTCCCCTCCTCCCACCTCTTTCCCCGTTTACGCCGTATCGACGGACTTCTTGGGAAATTGGTGGTAAGTGCACTTTTAAAGTGCCGAAAACCGACAAAAATGGAGGAGAGAGAAGGGTGGGATGGGATGGGAGGATGAGTTTATGCATAAAAAATCATTTTTGAACTTCAAAAAGCCAATATAGGAATGCTGGGAAAATCTCCATTTCAGAGGTGAAAATACTATCAATTGGCCAAAATTCAGGGCCCAAAGCGTAACAAAAAATTACGAAGGGCCGGAGTCCGAAAGGACTGGAGAACTTGGACAAGTTCAACTCGGATTTCCCATCCAAAAGGGCAAATTTTTGAAAATTTTTGATGCGATGGATTGGATTTTCCCAACATTGGCAAAATGTCCCTGAGAGTGTGTTGGGTGAGCTAACTGAGACTGAACTTTTGGGGCTCGGGGTGTGTTTGGGTCCTTCATCAGTGCCTTGTGTCTTCTTCTCCATTGCTTCTTCTTCCTCCTCCGTTTCCGTTGTTTCTTTCCCCGCCGTTCAGTGTCTCTTCCCTCCTCCGAATCCTTCGCATTTTCTGTTGGGTCGTCGACCTCGGATTTTGGAGAAGGCATTGGTCGCATTTGACGGCGGAGGATGAGGGGAGGAAGAGGAAGAGCAGGGGAAGGAACAGGAAGATGGCGAACAAGAGGCTGGGGAAGGGGAGGGACATGAAGTTCAAGGAGTACAAACAGAAACATGGATGGATGGAGGACACCTTACGGAGCTGCACACCACGAGGAACACGGCCACCTGGAAAGGGCGAAATTGGTCAGTTTAGAAGAGAAATGACCCGATCACTTGGCTTATTTGCAATTTAAAATAAGAATTTTGGTCTTTGATAATCCAAACCCAATTTGGGGAGGGCTCCGGAACTCGACTTGCCTGGAAGAATGCATGTGTCTCCGACATCAGCATCACTCCTTAAAAGACCATTCCCTTCTCTGGGCCTATATGAAGTTCACGGACCTCCGGCCAAAATGCTGGAAAGTGCCGCCATGCCCACGGGTCTGGTGGCCCCACGGACGGCACTTTGGATCCTGTGCCGAGCACACCCATCGGACGGCACAAGGGCACCGAAGTGGAGGGTGTAGTCGAAGGACAGACCCACCACCAGCACGATGATCACCCCCTCCAGCACGCCGATCTCCCAACCTGATTGGATCGGATCAATTAGAAGGATGATCAGAAGGATGGATAGGGAGGGATCAACGAAGGCATCGATCAGTGACTCGATCAATTGATCAGATGCACCGAATCAAGGGTACCGAGAGATGCTAATTGCATATGGTCAGGGTCATCATTCATCGACTGATTAGAAGTGCTAATCATAATGATTGATGTGGAATCCGATAATGGGTAGGAATAACGTGTTCCTCTCAGCCAGAAGCACAAATTGAAGACTAAACCTTACCCATGAACACCAAGCAGCCGACGGTGGTCAGCACAATGCAGCCAATGGTCAGCGTGGAGCAGAACGCCTTGAACTTGAGGATGAGGGCGGAGAAGAGGAAGACGACCAGGAAGGAGATGGCCACGGACTGAACGGCCGAAGAAGGCAAATGTTAAGGTCCAGGATCAGAGCAGACTTGCCTGTTTGCAGTCGGCGATGATGGCCCGTTGCAGGTCGAACCACTGGGACATCACTGGGGATGGGGATCCGGGTCCCGGATTAAAAATTGATTCGGGATCAACGGGATCCCGGAAACCGGCTTAGTTAGATGTATTCGGATCCGAGTTAGGGACAAAATTCGGAAAACTCGAGTGCGAATTAAAGTTTAGAATAATGCCTCTAGCATGTGAACTGTAAATTTGGACAGTTGCGAATTGCGATACCTCGTTTTTCTGAGCAATATTTGTACTCACTCACCTGGCCATTCCGTGGTGTACCTGAAGCACAAAATCTCCATTTTCAATTAAAAAGTTCGGGGTTTTCCCATTTCGACTTTCTCTTACCATCCCGGCAGAAAGGACACTTGGCCCCCGATGGACAGCCATTTGTCGAACAGAGCGAAGGAGGCGGAAAGGTTGGCGAAACGGTGGGAGTAGTGGAGGCGGGTGGGCAGAAGAGCCTTTACCGGGGGAGGGATGGAATTGGAGAAGGCGAGGGGACAAAAAAGGTATCATACCATCGGGACACAGTAACCCTTTGGCCTACAGTATCCCCAGATCAAACATTACCGTATACCCGATGAGTTCGTGGGATCTGTTGTCCCACATCAGGGTGTCGTTGTAGTTGGTGGCCAAAACGGTGGTGGACAGCCGGATGCACCGGTCCAGGTCCGAGTTGGCAAACTGAACACTTTGGATGTTGCAGCAGAGCCGGAGTGGTGGAGGAGAATGAGGAGGACAACTTTGCAGGACACTCCACTCCAGAAACCTGAACGTGATAAGCTGATAAGAAGATTAGCCCGGATATGTTAAGGGAGGGACAAAATCTGATGTTATGAAGGAAGATGATTTGGGGCCAAAACCGGGGTTGATGCGGGGCAATCCCTGAGGGCCGACCTTTCCGGCCAGAACAGGTCCCGGTGCTGGACGAACGGGAGTGCCCGCATCTGTTCCAACTGTTGGGCCAACGCGCGCACTTGGCCCGGACTCCGAAGCTGGAAGTGCGGGTCCGCGCGGGAAACATTTGGCAGGGAATTGGGGTCGAAGTGGGAGGAGGGGCCGGGGGAGGGGCGGATGCCCCAGACGAGCCGAACCGCCAGGGGAAGGGCCGCGATTTTGTCGACAACGAAGGGGAACAATTGTTCGGCATTCTAAAAAGAAAAAAGTGATCAGAGCAAAGAAGTGATCGGAGGGTAAAAGGATGCCTGATCAAAGTACTCGTGGGGGTTGGAGGCACGGAAAAGTTGCAGAGGGTTGTATCGGGGCAGGGACAACTCGCTGAGGCATACGTAGGCACTGACTTGAGGGGGAAGAAGGGGATAATGGACCAAGGAACTCGTAGAAGAAGGAGAAAAGTCGAGGAGAGAGTGGAACCTGTTAAAACGACGGCCAAGGAGCAGAACCACACGAGACGACCCTGGACCAGCACCGCCGGAAGCACATCGTCGATCAAAGTGCGCACAAAGGCGAAGAAACGCTCAAAGCGAGTGGAAGGAACACGGGAGGGCAATTGGAGAATGGCAGAGGAAGGGGGAAGGGCAGCAGAAGGAGGAGGAGGAGAAGCATTTGGAGGACTAGGAAGGGATGGAAAGTGATCGGAGAGCAGGAGAGGGGTGAGGAAAGGGAACAGATCGGGGGAAAGTGATCGGAGAGGAGGAGAGGGGTGAGGAGAGTGATCAGCTGGGGGGAAAGTGATC
>LDKF01000359.1:55689-72386 GCA_001026735.1 Rotylenchulus reniformis | reverse complement strand
GTCGGACAAAGGGCAGAGTTGTGTTCGTGTCCATTAAAAAAACAACAATGCGACGATACATTTCCAAATTGTGGCGGCCGGAAAGTCGATTCGCGGCCAAATCCTGTCAAACATTGTCCACAATCTGTCTGCGGCACAAATCCGAACTGCTCGTAATATTGTCCTCCACTTGAACAAAATCCACATTCCGGTAGATAACCCCCATGATTAGTCCACATATTTGGGGCTTCCAGTGAAAAGCAAGTAAGGTTCGTCACGAATCCCTTACTGCTCGATGAAGGGTGGAACTGCTGATGTGATGAGCAACTATCGTCCTAACCGGATCGATAGCAAATCAGCAAGAAGGAGATGTGTTGCCAATCCGTACCAGAATGCAGCAACCAAAACAAGATTATATGTTGCCAATCCGCACGGGATTGCGAGCAACAAAAATGGAGATGAAGAATTGTTGCCGATCCGCACAGGATCGCGAACAACTAAAATCGAAGCTGGGTAAGTAAGTTGCCAATCCGCACGGGATTGCGAGCAACTTAAGTCGATGATGTGTCGTAAGTTGCAAATCCGCACAGGATTTCAAGCAACTTTGAAGTCGGCGACGATCTGCTAACCACGTACCGGATTTTTAGCAGACACCAAAAACTCGATTATTGCCCTTACCGGTACAATAATCACAAAAATTCGAAGTTGCAGCTTGCTCCCAAGTCGTTCCCGTGGGTAGCGCCAAATAGAATAATTAAGAAGAAAACCAGGGTTTCTTGGACCCTTTTCCAAATATACTTGAAGATCGGAATATAATACTTTTATTTCGCACACAAAAACAAACACAAACACGACCCGCTCAATTCCTACCAAATCGAACGAGTGATGAACAGAATGAATGAAAAGGGAGGGGAAAAATAAGAGGGGACAAAACATCGAAATGGGGGAATACGCCAACATGAAATTCAAATAGGAAAATAAAGGGTCACAAAAAGGGTCAGATCACGTATTTTTCCTACATTAACATGGACACAAAAATGTGTGGGGTAACCTTGATCCTGATCAGCCTCCGATCCCCGATTTCCCCCTATTCAATAGGGGTACTCCATTCCATCCACTTTTACATCTATCGTCGTCGCTATTTTTGGAGAACTGACCGTCGTCCGCTCCATCGGACGACTTTTACTTTTCTCCCCGCCGCCGATGGTGCTCCAGACACCCCAATTTTTGCTCCCCCTCCCCGCGCGACCCCGATCGCCCTCGATCAGCCGATCGCCTTTCTCTTTCTCAATCGCCTTTCCCCCTCAATCGCTCTACGGACAGCGATTCTCCCCAATCGCTGAGCGATCGCGCCTGATCGCTGTTCTCTCCTTCACTCTGATCATTCCCGAACACTGACCGAGTCCTTATCACTAGCAATCGCTATTCGTCATCAGTTTGCTCTTCAATCGCCGCAATAGGTAACTCGCAATAATGATCGCTCTCTTGCCTGATCATGTTTCCACGATTTTCGACAATAATTTTCGACACTTTCTCGCCTTCCCCTAAATATCCTCGAATCCGGACCAAATTATCTCAGATCACCTATCGCATCCCAATCAATTACTTAGTAGTTCACTCTCCTACAACTTACCGAAGTTCAATTTGTTTTCTCTCTTTCTACCCTATCACTTTTAAATCACGAACATTTCATATTTTTCCGATTATTCTTCTCTCTCTCACACTCTCCCCCCCCTTCTTTCCCTCTCTCTCAGTGATCATTCTCAATTTTCGATCACTTTATCCTCTCTCGCTTACTTTCCTCCACTCTCCTTTTATCCGATCACTCCCCCTCCCGAACTCTGATCTACTATTCTCTCTCCCTTTTCTCTGATCGGATTTCCCACTTTCTCTCTTTCCCGATCCAAATTCGTCGTCATGGTTCTCTTGATCGGGGGCGACCTCCCATCATCCACTTTTTATTTTCTTCCCCTCCAATCGTCGGCTAATCGGCGGCGGGACAAAAAGTGTGCGCAACTTATCCAGGACCTTGGGAATGGAACCCGTTGTTCGAGAATATTTTTCGGGATTTTTAAATAAATTATTCTAATGTTATCACCTTTAGTTTCGAGATTAGGTATATTCATTTTTAATTTTGATGCATAGCATATATTTAAATTCTCTATTATGCAATGAATATATTCCCATATTATATCCTCGGGAAATTACCAGAGTGGCTGTAAAGTACTCCTAATTGTTCGACCAAATATTTTCGAGCATATTACCCTTATCGACCGAAAACTCTATCGATCTAATTTCTATTTGTATATTTATAGACTACCCTGTTAGACTACCTACCTTATTAGACCACCCTCTGTAGGGGGTTAAAAATAAAAACAATAATAGAGGGAATATGCTTAACAATTATATTATATATTTTGCCATAACTTTTCCTGCCATAGGCCAATTCTTATGGATTTAGGCTATTTGTAGATAATTTTTTGCATTATTTTTTGCACCAAATTATTAGTGGCAAATGAATCCCAAATATCAGCGAGTCCAATGCCCCTCGATCGGCAACTTTCACTGAAATACAACCCATACTATTTTTTCCGCCCCAAAGCAGAAAAAGCACAAATGCATCCCTCGGCTTCTCCTCCATTGCTCATAGAAAAGCGGATGTACATACACATGTATGTATGTGTGTGTAGTTGGCTGACAACCACCACCACTCATCCCCCAATTTTTGCGCTCCGACCTCCTCGCTCCACCGCCCCCCTCAGGGCGATGCCGATTTCCTGTTCCACATTCACTTTCACTTTTTTTTCTTATGGAAAGCGTTATTTTTAAAAATATTTTTAAATTGATTTTTAAAAGAAACATATTTGGAGAGAGCGCGAAAATTGGCTTTTTGGAAATAAATTTATATCGCATGAATTTCAATTTCCCCGCAATTTATTCATGCTTTGACGCGTCTCAATCAAATATTATTTGCAAATTGAATTTTTATTTAGGCATGGAATGATTTCGGATTCCTTATCCAGGGATGCCGATGACGGCGGTCCAGGGGGACAACTGGTGGGAAAATCAACCAGTTTGGAAGGTAAAAAAATAAAAATAAAACCCAATAAAATACAATTATTTAATTTTAACCATATTGTTAATAATCCATGATAATTTAATTCTTATCAAAAACTTTAAATTTATAACTTTTATATTTTTGCTACTCGTTCCTTACTACTTACTATTTATAAAACAATTTTTATCCAATTTTAGTTGAATTTTAAATGGAATTTTGTTCTAAATTAAATCGTAAAAATATTTTCAAGAAAAAAATAAAATAATAGCATTAAAAATATATATCATCAGAGAATTATTAATTTTATGAAAAAAATTTTTTTATATTGTTAGGATCATCAGGATGTTCTTCTTCATCTCCACCTTCATCATCTTCGTCGTCTGACAAAGCCACTTCTAGTAGAAGGTCGGGATTGTAATCTTACAAGGGAACATTCCCTACTGTAACTCGGAATTTGCATATTCGATTCCTATCATTTTATAGAGCATCCCACACAAACCATGGAAAATTTAAATAATGAATTCCCTCGCAGCCAGAAATTAAAGTTATTTAATTTTTAATTTTTTAACAAACGGTTGTTCATTCACACGGATCATCCGCCCATCGGGTGGCATGGATTATACGCGCGGATCTCTTCGGTGTGAGTGGGGTCGTTCACTGGCCAAAAATTTCATAAGCTTTACTTATTTCTGTTTTTCTAATTTTTTACAGACCTTCATGACTCACGCGCTTAAACGGCCTCTATCTCTATCCCATCGTAGACGACTCGCGCTTAAATCCCCCCCCCCCAAAAAAAAATAAAAAAAAACTTGATTTATTAGTTATGCTTTGTGGCTTAATTTGTTCTAAATTAATTCTCCAATTTTTTGTGGCATAATAACATTAAAGTGATTATCATAATTAAATAATAAACATTTAATTCCACCACCAATGTGTGGATAATCCATGTGGATTTAAATTTTAAAATTAAATAACTTTATTTAAATTTAAATTTAAAAATTTAAAATTAAATAACTTTATTTCCTGGCTGCGAAGGAATTCATTATTTAAATTTTCCATGGTCTATAAAATGATAGGAATCGATATGCAAATTCCGAGTTAGTATATTCTATATTGGATTATACCATTATTCTGGATACAGTCATAACGAATATTCACTCAATGATTTATTTAGAGCCTCATTTTCCGAATCAAATAACGGAGGTGGTAGCCAGACCCGGAAACGCAGCAATGAACCGAACCCCAAGCGCACGAATCGCGAAAAACAGCGCAAATCGGGCACGGGAGAGGAGGTAGGCATTTGTTGGAATTTTTAAAATTTATTTATTGAGAAAATATGAGAAAAAATGTTAAAATAATAAATAAATTTTCGCAAATTAAAAAATTTTCAAGGCAATTGAACAACGACTTGTAGAACTGACCAAGGAGAACAATGCTCTGAAAAGTCGACTGGAAGAACAGATTCGTCTTAATTCTGTAGGCCTTGGAAAATTTCGCGAATTTTCCAAGAATTATTTTAGGTCATTGTCTCAAATCCGACCCTAACCTCAACTTTGGGGGAACAACCTCGAATCATGTTCGCCAATGGAGGGAACCTTGTAGACCAACCTTGGTAAGAAAAAATAAAATAGCTACCAATAATATTTTTTATAATTATTACTTATTCGCTAAAATTTTTAAATTATTAAAAAAATAAAAAAAATTTCGTCCTCCAATGATTTTTTCCTTATAATAAATGATTTTTCATGAATTTATCCAATATTTTCCCTATTTTTAGCACCTCTCTAATTGACCTACCGATGATGCCAAATTATCCGGGCCCATCAGCCGATTTTGGCACCCTACAAAAGTCCGAAAGGTCGGCTTTTTCGGTGATCCGGTCCGGCGGCGTGGAACATCAGAGGGTGATTATTAAATAAAAATTTAAAAATAAAATTTTAAATAATTTGAAGCCACCACCACCGTTCGATCTGGTTGATCCGAATGCACTCTCCTACCCAACCCACCTGCTCCGATCAGCTGATCAGTGAGTAAAACCTATTTAATTGATTGAAAAATTATTTTTGATTATTTATACCTACATACCATTTTTATTCATTATGCAATATTTTATCCATCCTATTTTTGATTTTAAGTTTATAAATTGTTGCAATTTTTATTTTTTATCGTTATGAATTTTTTGAATTTATTATGTTGAAATAAAATTCATTTTTCAGATCCCAACTCGAATTTGCTCGCCTGGCAGCCCATTTGGCCCCATTTTCGCTGCTTCCACCCCCTACCGTATTCCAAGCAAGCAGATCTAACGTACCCCTCTGCGGAATCGACACTATCGACAGTATATCGACAGCACCTACAGTAGTCCCACAAGTGGACACTAACAACATCCGTGTGGAAGCGCTGCCAAGAGAGCCGAATCAGGCAAAAATTGTTTTATTATTAAAATACCGAAATAATAAATTATGTTGGAGAATTTTCTTTTTCAGAAGTATATTTTTCGAAGGAAACTAAAATATTCATTAAATTTTATATTCACATTGAGCAAATTCCAAAGCCAATAAAATGTATTATTCACCCAATTTTTATTTAAAATTATTTTTTGCTTAATATCCATAAATATAGAAATTCTTATATAATTTAAGAAAAGTCATTATTTAGGGTTTTTAAATTATTTTTGAATATTATTTAAAAGGGTTGCAAGTCATATATAAAAGTTTCGGATTTTTTTATGGTATGAATTTTTTCCAAATGTTTGCACGCTAAATTATTTTTTAAATTATGTATCTGCTGAGGAATTTGAATTATTTTTTTACATTTTTGTGTGCTAAAATATTACTGCGAGAAATAGTGTGTGTGGGTTAAAGAAGTCAGAGGACCAGGAAATAGCGGGTCTTTCTTCACCGGTCTCTCACCTCCCAAAACATCCCGTCAAACAATTTCTCTCACCACCTCCCATCAAAAATATTATGAGCTCGCGGTGTTTAGCTGTGGGCCTACAGCGACAGGAGCCTGTCCCAGCCAGATAAGAATATCAATTTTTGGAATGGGGGCCAGACTGAGGTCGAACCCCTTAAAATTTGGAAAATTAGGATCCAACATATTTGATTATGAAAAACTACTTCTTTCGGTAGCAACACGATAAGGGAAATTTTTTGTTCAAAATCGACAAATATTGTATAAAAACTGAAAATTACCCATAATTTCATCGCATTTTTTCGTATTTCATCCCATATAATATTCTGCAATTGAATCCAACCTACTGGTCTGCTCGATCCGCGCGACCTAATAAAATATTCAAATTTTATAGGACACCACACCCACCAATGCTCACCACCAAATTTGGGGCGAACATTGACCCAAAAATGGGATTTTATAATGTGCCCCCGGCACACCCACCACCCGGCACAGACTTCCATTGGACAAATTGCCTGTTGTTATAATCCAATTTTTTCAAGATTTTTATTTTTCAAGATATCAAGATTAAATTTAATATCATTTTCACCATAGATTTCACATTAATTTCCCTACTGATTATTTATCTTATTTTTTCCAAAAAATGGTCCTATTTTAAAATACTGGTACCAAATTCAACAAATTTTTCATTTTACCATATGTAAATCTTGAAATTTTCTCAGTTGGATAAAAAATTGGCAATTTATTAAAATCGATGCTTTTTTTATTGCTGAAATATATTGCCAATTTATTGCCAATTGCTGAAATAGTTTTTATGACAACCAAATAAATCCAATTTATTGCCAATATTTTTAGGCTCTCCAAGCGATAATATAAATTAAAATAGTAGTGATGCTCGAGAGTCAAATATTTCCGAGAGTCGAGAACCGAGACCGAGAAATGGACCCGAGACCGAGAAATGACCCCGAGAGTCGAGATCGAGACCGAGAAATCGAGAAATTTTTATTTTTGTTCAAAATTCTCAAAAAAATCAATCATCAAAATTAAAATGCAAAAAAACCGCTGCATTGCATGTATTTCTGAGAGATTTTTTGCACTGTAAATTTCGGATAATCTACTGAACGTTCTCTCTGATTCAACGCTGCTAGGTGGAGCACACAAAAATTTCGGCACAAATGATTTGATATGAGGATAAATGCTGAAATTTCGCCAAAATTCCAATGGATCTGATGAAGATTTTTCAGTTGATGACTAAAAAAATTTGCTCAAGTTGAATGTATAAAAGGATTTTTTGGAAATTTTAGATGCTTTAATAAGAATTTTTTTAATTTTTTGCTGAAATTCAACAACCATTCCAACTCATCAAAGTCAAAATCCGTTATAAAGTTGATTTTTTCAAGTAGTTAAAAATCACAAAACGTAAACATTTATGGAATTTTTTGGATGAAATTATTGAGGGGCGGCGGCGGTCCCAATAGGGGCCGCCGGAGAAAATTTTGCGATTTTTTTGGGTTACTCCCTTAAAAATGGTCAATTTTTTTTACAAATTTTCAGAAAAACCCAGAATATCCAGTGTAAAAATTTCTCGTTTTCCGAGACTCACCACCCGAGAAACGAGACCGAGAACGAGAGTAAAAAAAACCGAGAAAAATCTCGACTCGAGAGTCGAGACCGAGAGTCTCGAGCATCTCTATAAAATAGTCTCTCGATAGAAATTGACTTTTCTATGATCTTTTGAAGCGAATTCCTTCTTGCGAAATAGCACATAAAAAGTGGATAAATCGAGGAAAAAGAAACAAATAAAAATAATTTAACATGGAATGTTTTCGTGTCATAAAATCATAGCGCCGAAAACAAAATTTGATTTCTACAGGATTTTACGCCGATTTTACATAGATATCAAAAAAAGATAATTTGAAGTCTTTAAATAAAAAAATATTTAAAAAGATCCTCAAATTTTTGTTAATGCTTTAGAAAAGTGCAGAAAAATTCATTTCCACATTTTAAAAATAGGTATAACTTATTTATGTTTACCCTGCAGGTTTCACATCAAAAACCCATCGGAATTGGTCCTCCTCCGCAGTCGGTGGATGAATGCCAGCCGCAACCGATTCGTCAGCCGCAAAAGAAATGTTTTTATTTTATTTTGATTTTTTACAAATATTTTTCATTTTAAGTGCAATCACTACGAACAATGAGATCAAGTTTGTCGGATGTGAGCAGTGTAGGACATCATTTGACAGCCGAAAATGATGACAGTCCATTGGATTTCAGGTGGAATCGAAATTTTTGAACCCCAAAATAATAAAGGCCGTTTGATTTCATTATACATATGATTCGGTCCAAATACGTAAAAAATGAGCGGAAAAATTATTTAAATATGCACAATGCCCGTTTCGAATTCGAATAATACCCGCTTCGAATCGATTCGTCATGAAAAATTATGGCCAAAACATATTTTTATTCAATTTCGAAAAAGCCCTTCATTTATCTATACAAATGTTTACTAGACTAGAATGCCGCTATTTTTGAAGGAAAAAATTTTATTTTATCATTTTATTTTTTAATGATTTTTGCTTATACAGCAAGAATCGCACATCCAGCTCTGTCAAAGATCACCAACACTCAAGGCCAAAATCTGTGATCATGTCATCATTGATAACGAATCTGGAGTTGGCCAAAACTCGGGAACAACATCAACACCAACATCCAGATTTCTCCATCGAAACAAAGGCCGGATGGATTCCGGGTAAAAATTGTAAAATAAAAAATAGGTAAATAATAATTTATAGCAATGACTGGTTATTAAAGGCTCCATATGATTAAACATGTAAAATTAGGATAAAGTGCCAAAATGTGAAATTAAACCAATAGTGAATATTTAGAAGAACACAATCTAGATCATTAGGTATGCTTTATTCATATCATAGTTTTACATAGAAGAAAATAAATAAATAAATGGAATACTGTGATTATTTTCCATTTGGCAGAAAAAATATAAAAAGGTGCATTGTAAAATCTATTCCATATTTTGAATAGATCATAACAGACAAATTTCTTACCAAGATTGTAAGTTTGTAGTTTATTAATTGTTTAGCAGTTTAAATTTAAAACATGAATAATTGATTTTTTAGTTATACAACAGCATAAACATGGGCCACCTTCATCTTCCGCATCAATGCCAACTTTGCCGAATGCAACTTCTAAAGAACAACCTGATAATGGTCCATGTAAATATTGGGAAAAATCTTTAATTAATTAATTAATTAATTAATTAATTGTATTATATTTAATCTATCCATAATTAAATATAGTAATTTAATTCTTAAATTATTGTGGTCTAATTACCATCAAAATGATTAATAAAAACCTAAATCTATATTTCTTTTTTTTCTTTCAGTTCTGCAACTCCAGTTTCCGGCACGAAATGGTCCTTCCACGATGGCATTTCCGGAGCGAAAAAGTGTGCTTGAAATGGCAGGTAAAGTGCTTAAAAATAAAAAATAAAAAATAATTGAATGGATTTTTACGAAAATAATAAAATAAATTTAAATTTATAATTCGTATTTTAATTAATTTTTCTTTGGGCCTATTAAACTATTATTTATGGCCAATTTAAAAAAATTCATTAAAGATCAAAGATCATCATCTTCCGATGTGCTACAGCCTCCACCGTCTTGGACTTTTCCTATAGCACAAATGCTGTTGCAAGGCCGATTTGGATCGTTTACGAATGAAAACGGAAATTTTGGTAGAAAATTCGGAATTTTTTTAATTAATTTTTTGTTTGGAATTTTCAGATTTGAACTCTGTGAGATCGGACACCAAAATTTCCACAAATGCCAAAAATAATAATGTTGATGGAGATCAATCTAAAAATGCAGGTACATATTTTAGGAAATTTTATCATTAAATGCTAAAAATATTATTAAATATACCGAATATATTCATTAAAAAATATATATGGAACACAGCGATAAAAAAGTGCTTGCTCATTTAGAAAAAAATTGAACTTTTTTAAATTAATTTTTAATTTGAAATTATTTTTCGGTTTTTTATTTGTTAACCCTTAATTGACATAAATTGATACCTTTTTTGAATTTTCAGTTTCCTCCTCCTCCTCCTCCTCTTCATCGGCCAACAGTAATCCTCCGTCCATGTTGGGCTCGTTGTTGTCCACCCCGAACCAACGACGAACATCGCCGACCGTGCCGGCTTCCAGGACAGAGATGTGCAGTGGACTGCTGGCAGCCACTAATGGACAGACCAAGAAGCTGACCAAAGACCAGGTCGGAGATCAAAGATCAAATTTGGATGATCAAAGATCAGTTCAATACAGCGATTGGGGGAGCTTTTGCTGATCAAAATGGGCTAACTAGGACTATGAACAATGGTCTTGAAATATAACGGGAGCATTAATAAGATAAAATTTTGAGAATGCAACAAATGATCCTTGCTGAGTCATTCCAGCCTAAAGTGCAAAAATAACACATCAGTCCCAGAAAACTTTTTGTTAGACCTGTTAGACCAAAAGTATAAAAAGAAAAGTTGTGTAAAATTTCATGCTGATTCTGGTGGTATAAAAATTTTTTCTGAAATTTCGACAAACATGTTGAAGAACGTCGAAATTATCAAAAATTCAAGTTTTTCCTAAAAATTTCGACATTTTTGGCGAAAGTTCGAAAAAAAATTATACCATCAGAATCAGCATGAAATTTTACACAACTTTTCTTTTTATACTTTTGGTCTAACAGGTCTAACAAAAAAGTTTTCTTAACTGTTATGTTATTTTTGCACTTTAGGCGGAAACGCCCATTTTTGCACTTTAGGCTGAAATTACATAGCACCCAAATGATCAGGGAGATAAATTTTTTGGCCAAACATTGGATGTGGATTTAAAGTCAAGATTTGAGCTATAAGATAAGATCAAATGGGAAATCAAATATTAGAAAAAACTCACATTTTATTAAATTACTAACTCAAACCTACGAAGACATTTACTTTATTTTTATTTTTTATCCATTTAAATTACCTAAAACCGATTAAAAACCCTAGAAAAGGGGGAAAACTTATTTCCATCCAAAAGTAAAAATTTTTTACCTTTTAGGACAATATCAATCAGCAGATGATGGCAACTTCATCGACCGCAACATCGAATGATTCTGCAAAAAGTTCTTCCAACAACAGTGACAGTGAACACTCCATTTCGCACAACTCACCCGACTCATCGCAATACCGGCAGGACATTAGAAAAAAAAAATCAAAATAAATTATTTATTTCCCCTTATATATTCATGTAAATTTTTTAGAAGAAAAATTACAAAATTTTAAATTTATTTAAAATTTTGTTTTCAAACAAAATTTTTCCAATGATTTTAAACATTTTCTTATTGCTTAAAATTGTGAGGTGAAAATGGTTTAGCAACTCCGGCTCTCCATCGTCCTCAACCTTGCCCGGCACTGGCAGTACCGTAACCACCGGTTGTGGAAGTGACCGTACCAGACGGAGCAGCTCGTCACCGTCAGAAAATTGGCCAAAAATAAATTTTTAATTTTTTTGAAAAAACTTTTCAAGTAATTCGGGATGCTCAGGCGATGATTCAATCCCAAATGACCATCATAATGGAGGCGATCCATATCGACACAAGAAAAATGAGAATGAGAGTGGCGAAGAAGGTGAAATACATTGTAGTTTTTTTAGAATTATATTATTATACAGAATTATATTTATTTTTTATATTATAAAATTATTAATAAGTAAATATATATTGTAGAACTCATAAAATTGTGCCTTTAAAGTACCAATTAATATTTATAGGATTATAAATAAAGTTATAAATATATAAATAGGAATACCTACAATTTTTCAGGGAATACCATGTCCATTCTCATGGTGGGTGATGATGGAATCCGCCAGACACCACCGTTGGGTAGCGGAATGAGGCTGAAGATGCGGAGCAGCGAAGAGTTGGAAAGGGTTCGATTTTTTAATTTTGTTTTAATCCATTTTTGGATTCAAACTAAGAAAATAAATTATTGGTATTTAATTCATTCGAAAATGGGGAAAAATTTATTTCGACTAAACTATTTTGGATTTAATAATTTGCCATTTTTATTAATTAAATTTCAAAATTAATACCATTTTATATAATGACAATTTAAGTGATAATAATTAAAATGATTTTTTAGAGCAATTTGAAAAATTACGCTTTAGGAAAATAAAAGGAATATAAACTAATTTAAAATAAATTCCGAATTTTATACGAATAGTAAAAATTGGTGAATTTTATACAGTACATGGACCGTCGAAGACGGAACAACGAGGCCGCCAAACGGTGTCGAGCAAACCGGTATGAAAAAACGAACTGGTTGAGTGGTCTTGATATCAGATAAAAAGCTAGAAATGGGTCTTGGGTCTGAATTTTTGAAATTTGTCAGATATTTGATTTCAATTTATTATTTATTTTTTCCTTTTCAAGGGTTATTCGGATATTTTTTGGTCATTTATTATCCATTTAATTTTTTATAATTTTTACTCACCATCAGACGTGCCGTGTTCGAGTATCGATCCCGGAAAGCCCAAATGCTTGAGGCGGAGAATGGAGGTGAATTCAAAAATAGATTATTCAAAATTTTTTGCAACTTTTGACCATTGATAACAGTGAATCTAGGCCATAAATTTTATTATTTTTCACAGAATTGCGCCAAGAGATGGTGAAGCTGAACACCGAATTGGAACAGTTGAAAGCTCTGATCGCGGCAAATGCCCGATTGAGCATGCCGAGCACATAATAATTTATTTTTTATTATTCATTTATTTCTTATAATTTTTTGAATTTTTACTTTGGCAAAGTAATTGATCAAATATTTTTTCAAATGATTAATGGCATTGGCATAATACTTCTTATGAACCTTTTCGAAGGTTTTGTCTTTCATTTTAAAATATGATTAAAAAAATAATAAATTGAAAATTAGTTGGAAATTGCATAGGGAGATTGATTATTCAGAAAAAAATTATATTTTCGGGGATCACTAATGGAATTCCTTAATAATTACAAAATTTTTATTTTTTTTATAGGAAATTCGAAGTGATAAACCATTAAAAACTTTGCCAATATAGCCCAAACCCATATGTCTTTCATACCATTTATTAGCGTGCAATTATTATGACTATATTTTTCCTAATTTATTCCACCAAATAATGTGCATTGTATCCAAACAAATATTTCATTATTGTGCAGTAATTTATATGCATCTTTTGTAAAAATGATTATAAATATAAAATATTCAAGATAGTATTTACGCGGAGCTACTGCTAGGCAAACATGATGGAAAATTTTCGTGCTGAGTCGTTTCAGCGAAAACCGCCAAAATAGAAAAGTAGTCCCTATAAAAATTTTTTGTTAGAGAAGTTAGACAGAAAATATAAACAGCAAAGTTATTCAGAATTTTATGCTGTTTCTGATGGTATAAAAATTATATCGAATTTTCGGCCAAAATGTCGAAATTTTTCAGTTTTATTGAAAATTAAGGGTTTTGGGTTTTCCTAAAAAGTTCGACATTTTGACCGAAAATTCGAAATAATTTTTATACCTTCAGAATCAGCATAAAATTCTGAACAACTTTGTTGTTTATACTTTTAGTCTGACTTCTCTAATAAAAAGGTTTTTAGGGACTAGTTTTCCATTTTGGCGGTTTTCGCCGAAACGCCCATTATGGCGGTTTTCGCCGAAACGACATAGCACCGAAAATTTTGAATATAATGGAAAACTTGTATTTCTGCAAAGTAATTTTTAGAACTTTGAAAGTTTAGATTTCCAGACTATTTAAAATTTAAACTAAAAATTTTTAATTTCATTTTTCATATAAAAATTTCCTAAAGTCAACAATTTTGTGAAATTAGTTCAGAATATACCTCGTAAAATATATTAAAGCTTTTCCAGACCTTTACAATATGAAAAATTTTTTAAGAATTCCATTAAATAGCACATACTTAGTGCAAAGTATTGTGTCTAAAAAATTTGTTATAGAATTTTTAAAATGCATATCCAGGCCGTCATCAAAACAATTATATCGACTTTTGTGGGTCGTGTATAACCAAGTGAGAACGGATTGGTCGATGCTTCGGTCGATTTTTCGCGACTTTTAGAAATTTCAATTTTTTAATCGAAAAAATCGTCCGACCCTCTTGCCGGTTTCTGATAATCACCAATATTCTTGGATAAAATATCCAAAAGTAAAAATTTTTTAAATGAAAAATTATGTTGAATAAAATTGTAAATTTTGTTAAGAGATAAAAATTTAATTTAATTTACTTTCATTTTAGACTTATTGGATACTTTTTTGATTGCCAATTTAAAAATGATTAAAAATTGATCAATTAAATCAAATTTTCAGCTTCTGCATTTTTCACCCCTCGGAATCAATTTGCTAATTTTTCCATACAACAAACAATCAGATATGGATCATCTTCATCCTCAATGCTCCGACGAGAGTTTTCGCCGTTCACAAGAGTTATGCGACAAAATCCAGTTTTATCCTTCTCAATCCCTCATTTGCATCAGTATTAATGGGTCCAACTCATAGTGCAATCCATATATTTAGTATTTAATTATATAATCCCTTTTCTGTTTATTTTTATTTTTCATTCCCATTTTTGTAAAATATCAAATTTTAATCTTTTTGTAATTCATAATTTTATTTATTGTCCATTATTTTATCAAATGGCACATTATTAACTCGGAAAGACTCACATTATAGGAAAAATCACCAGCCTTTTATCTAACGAATGACTATATATGTAGAATAACGTGTTGGGTCGGTTTGCCAAATAGATCGAATATTGTAATAAATGAGTCCAAATTTTAGTGAATAATAAATAGCGCGAATAATTACAAAGAAATTATGTAATAATAAATAATTTAGAACAGGAGGAGGTCTCATCAATAGGGTACTCCTCAATCTTCTAAAAAAATACTGTTTCGTTCCTTTAAATCACATGGACAGCACTGCCACTAAGCAAAATAAAAATTACATAGGCAAAATATAAACATAGAAGATAGATAAAAATAATTTTAATATAAATTAAAATATAATTATAAAATTTTAATAAAGAATTATTAATAAACTAAACTCGAAAGAAAACTAAAAACTAAATTTAATATAAAAAATAAGGCTAATCATTCTTTTGAGAAAAACAAATAAGTTAGTATCGGTTTTGAGTCTCGAAAAGAGATTTTTTACACTGGATATTCTGTCATTTTTGGTGAAAATAAATCCAGAAAAAATTTTTCGATACGTAGATGTCCATAACTATTTTTTATTTTTCCAGAATTACTAAAATATTATTTTTCCAAAATATTTTTATACTATATTTTTTTAAATAACATTCAATATCGTGATTCTGAGTTCTGATCGAGTTGGCAAAACTCCTTTCTAATATTTTTGGCAAAAAGACCTAGCACCGTAGGATAAGTTGAATGGTCCTTTTCATAGAAAGTTATGATAATCACACAATGCTACTAATAGGTAAGTCTACCCGAATTTGGCCATTCCAAAAAAGTTATGGCCAAATTGGCCATAACTTTTTTGGAATGGCCAAATTCGGGTAGACTTATTAGTAGCATTTTAATTATTTTTGTTCTTCTTTGAAATTAAGCTGATTTTTTCTAAAAAATTTATAAATCAACCGGTTATTTCGCTCATGCCAATGCTCCATTAAAAAATCATATAATTCTAATTTTAAGTTTAATTTTACATTTTTTGTTAAGAAAAACTAAGGATGAGATGGCTCAAAAGGAGTAAGATGCGATGGCTCGACAGGATTAGGATGAGATGGCCCGAAAGGCTGTTAATGGTCAGACGGATGGTCTCCCGATCATCCAGGTTCTTGTGCTATCTGTTGGTGCTGTCCATGATCCATTGGGACCAATACAAAGTGAGGGGATCATGATCATATGGTAATTGGACTACGGTATTCTGTAATATATTCAGATTTTCTGGCGTGGAAAATCTACGAATTCTGGCGATGTTGGCACAAGTGCTGCCAAGGAGCATCTGTTCATCTATGACACATTCCTCTACGATCGGTGAATTTTATTTATTTATTTTTTGTACAAGGAAATAATTCAAATAAACTTTATTTTTGGAGATTTTTCAATAGATTGATACATTAGAAAAATTTAAAATAAATAATTCCCTTTATTCAAATTTTAAAAAGTAGTAGCCAAATATTTCTTATTTTAATCCCAAATCTATTTTTATTTTTTCTGGTTTATAAATGAATTTATTTATTACCTGTTTTTAATTGTCAATTTAAAATATCCGTAATGCATATGATACTTAATGTGATTTGATAAAAATAATAATAATTCTAAATTTTGCTTTTATCCATGACAAAAATATTTTATGTTTTACAGTATTTATATTTCAAAATTTTTTCTCAATAAAATTCATTTAATATAAATATACATAAGTTTGAGTTGAAAAATTTTAAAACTTCATATTCCACAGAAATCCAATTTAATTTATATTTTGTTTCAAAATATCTATAAAAATTTGCTCTAACCTTTTTAGACCTCCAAATGCAACAAATTTTGGCAAAGTGCAACTGGTGGTGCTGTTTTTGGCACGGGAAAATCAGAGAATAACCAAGGACATGGTGTGCTTGGTGACCAAGAACATGATCTCGGTCAAGAAAATGGCACTGATGCAGGTGTTTAAATGCGAGGCAGATCATTTCACCCCC
>LDKF01000359.1:18765-54502 GCA_001026735.1 Rotylenchulus reniformis | reverse complement strand
ATTTGATTTTTCTTTTTTTGGGGGGGGGGGGTTAATATTTTTAATATTTACATGGAAATATGCATGGCCATTTTAAACACAAATTTTTGTATTATTTATTTGGAATAGATTTAGATTTTCCTCCTCAATCCTTTAGATATTTTAATACCATTTTGTCTGATTTTTGCCATATAAATTGTGATTTTTTACCAAAATATTTTCCAAATTTAAAAACTTCTAAATTAATAAATGCAATGTTTTTTTAATTTGAATTTTTTATAATATATAATCTGGATATGATATATGTGAATATATGTAGTTAAATTAATCAAATTGAATTATACCATTTTTTCATTCCATTGCAATCTTAAATTTTTGCCATTTTTACCTAATTTTCAGGTGGACTTGGTGGTGGCCCACGTGCAGTCCGCCCTGCTCTCGGTGTTCGAGCTGATGAAGGCGTACGAACGGCAAGGACTTCTGGCCATCCGGCCCGGCATCCGGTTCCCACACCACATGGACATGCCTTGGGACCCCAATTCGGAGACCGAGTGGGTTAAAAAATATAATTTATTAAAAATCTAAATTTGATTGAACTCATAAATTTTACTACAGGAAAACATGAAAATTTAACAAATCATTAAAAGTTAAGGATCAATTTAACAGATCAAAAAGAGCATTTTCACATTCAAACCAACTAGAAAGTACGGGGACAGGGATTCCGGGGATAGGCCAGTCGAGGATCGGGGAATGGAATGGACCCAAAAATATCGGGGATCCCCCCCCTGGTCCCCACTTCCTCCCCTAATTCCAATGAACAAAAATAATAAAAATCTGAACTTTCTATGGTTTACACTTTATGTAAAAAATAATTTTTAGTTAAACAAAGAAAATAAGAAAATTTTGAGTATAAAAATATTTTTTTCTAGGTTCAACGGCCAGATATTGTTGGCCCACCAGTGCTTCTACGAGTTCCGCGAGAGTGCCGCGTTCATCGCTCTCATCGACTGGGACGACCTGCTGGTGCCCTCGAGCCACTTCACCTCGTTACCCGCGGCTTTTGCGCGCGCCGCCAAACGCTATCCGCAAGCCGCATACTTCAAGGTCAACAAGCTGGAGGCCAGCTTCGAGCACCAAGGTCCGCTTGTGGAAAAGGGAAGTAATCCAATGGGAATGGTCCCGGAGAAATGTCCCAGGGGAATGGTCCCGTGAGTGAAAATCCAGGAATATCAGGGGAATGAACCATCTCAGTGAATCGGTTAGGAATACCATGGGAATGGTCCCAGGGATTATTCCGTGGGAATGGTCCCAGGGATTATTCCGTGGGAATGGTCCAGGGAATATACCATGTCAATGAACTAGTTAGGAATTGGTCCCATTGGAATGGTCCAGTAATAGCCCAGAGGAATAGGAAGGGTATCACGGGAAAGATTTCGGATGAATACTCCCATAGGATGGAGTGATCTCGGGATAATTGATCCAAAGAATAGTTCAAGGATATTAGGGAATATAACCCGAAACTATCCGGGAAAGTGAGGGCAAAATTCGGGAAAATTCACATGCGAAGAATATATGTGAGAGATACCATGATACCGGGTACTAATCCTACAGTAAGAAAGATACTGAGGATGGAATAAATCTTTTTTTGAGACTTAAGACTAGAGACTGAGGCACTTGACCATCATCAGTATTGAGGAATGTGGGAAAATTCTGTGATAAGTTCCGGGAGATGGGGTAGGCATGAACAAAATTTCGAGTTTATGTTTCGACCAGTCGAAATTTCGAAATTTTTGTTTCGAATCTCAAAAAATTTCCATCCATTTCTGAAAGCCATTTTTTACGAAAGATTTTTTCAATTTCCAGCCACGACTCAGAGCCGGTTCAGCCTTCGTACCCTGGCGGAGCAGGGCATTCGCATGGCAGAAATGTACAACGACGAGAAGATGGTGGTTAGACCAAAGGTAAGCATTTAATCCAGCTCCGAACCTGGAAATTTGCTCTTTCTCCGAAACTTTTCAAAATTTTAATTATCGAAAGTTATTACATTCAGAGTTTTCTGCTATCAGTTAGATGAAATATTCGTTCGAGTCTCGAGAAATTTTCCAGTTTCGAGATACTCATTTGGTCATTTTACGACCTTTATTCCGAACGAAATTTTTCCGGATTAATTTCTTCGCCTTATTAGTCCTGATAAATATTTCATAAATATAAGGTTCCGAAAAAATTTTAAATAAATTTCGTATCCAAAGGTATCTGTTTTAAGGAATTGCGCGGCTTCTGGATGCATTTCTCTTTGTTCTTGGAGACAGGCATGCAGCCCATGCAGCTGTTCACTAACTATTCCATCATGTTACATCTCGCCAACGAGGAGGTGAGATATAAGAGTACTGCAACATTGAGTGAGAGAGAGAGAGAGAGAGCGCTAGATAATATTAGAGTGTGCTGATTAGATGCTGTTAGCTGTTAGAGAGATGAGAGACTTTGAGGGAAGGCTGTTAAAGGATGATAGAGAGTTAGATAGTTTGAGAGAAAAGGTGTTTGATTAGTATCTTATCTTAGAATGTGATTTATGAGTGAGAAAAGAGTGTTTAATATGGTGATAAATGATAGGTTAGGGATTTTTTGAAATATTTAGGTATATAATAAGAAGGGTGCAATATGCCTGTCAATTTCAGAGAGTGAACTCGGACGAGTTCCAGATCCCATTTCTGACCCGATTCGACATTGGCAAAATGAACGCACATGCGACATCCATTCTGGAAGAAGTTCATTTTCTAAAAAAAAAATTAATTTTAAAAGACTAAAACGTTTTTTGGTCTCCCCAGCTCATCACACAGTACATAATTTGTACCTAGATCTTTTAAGAAACAACTTTATGGAATTATCCTTTTTTCAAACGATAGAGCTTTAAAAAAGCTACAATCCCATTAAATTTTGTTTTGGTAACTAATTAAAAGTTATAGCCTAAATAGTGAGGTTTTGGCCATTTTTTACAGTATTTTGGCCATAACTTTTTAATTATGTATTTGGCCAATTTGAACAAAATTTAATGGATTTGTACCTCTTTTTAAGCTCTATCGTTTGATAGAAAGATAATTCTATAAAGTTGTTTTTAAAAAGATTTAGATGCAAATTAATGTGCTGATGAGTTGGGTTGACACCGTTTTTTAATTTTCTAATTTTTTCCTATTTTTTAGGTCGGTCGTGTGCACGCGCGCCTGCCCCGCGCGCATCCCTTCTACGACGCGCTGGTGGCGTGTCACAGTCGGATCTTCGCCTATTACAAGTCCACCGGACAGGGCCGCTCGCGCTGTCTGTCCTACTCGTTATGCGCGCTGCCCGCGGTGCGCGAGCGCTGCATGGTGACGCGAAGGTGAAAATTTTTTGGATTTTCAAGTTTTTAAGCCTAAAATATTCAATATTGAGCCTATCCTTTTTCGAAATTTTAAATTTAAAGCTTACGAAATTTTAATTGAACTAAATATTACATTTGTCAAAAGATTTGAAGAAAATTTTAGACTCTAAATATTTTTAAATAATTTTGAAATAAAATTTTGTGTTTAATTTTTTAATCTTTTTATGAGATCTACTTTTCGACCGAATTTTATAAATCTTAAATTTGAAAAACTCTTTCCAGGTTAAAAATTGTTTAAATTTGGGGAAAATTTACAACGAATTTCAGCTCTTTCCGCACCCTGCGCAGTCATCCGACGGGTGCCAAAAGTGTGTTGCACATCCGCAGGAATTCCCGCTTTGACAAGGAGGACTGTGTGGCATCCGCCGGAATTTGAGCACGGGAAAATTTGATTTTTTCATTTTTTTTGCATTTTTGTTTTTGCATAGTGTTTCAGCTGATCTTATGCCATTTTTCGTTTTCATTTCATTGTTTTTGCAATTTGCATTTTTAATTTTTATTATGGTCATTTTTTAAAAAGGAGGCTCGGGATTCTCGATCCCGAGTCGAGTAAAATCTCGGGATTTTTAGGCTTTGTCTGACATGCGGATTCCATTTCAAAACCAATTTTTGGCTAATTATTATTACCCTGGATTATCAAAATACAAACAAAATTTCATATTAAAATTAAGAAATAGCGAATTTGATTATAATAGATATTAGTAGTTGAATAATTTGAAAATTCTGCCCTAAAAAAGTTTTAAAATTATAGAAATACGATTTTTTTACCATTAATGACACCAAAATACATTTTATATGGCAACAATAAACTGATGAGCTGAAATAAATATAGGGCACAATTATAGGAATTTTTGGAAATAAATTATTAAAACAATATAAATTATTGCATCCTTTGAAGATGAAATTGCACACTTTTGGGGGCCTAAATATTAAAAATTCTAAATTTTTATTTTGGTTGCCGATGTGGTAATGACGGGGCCGGTAGAAGCACGGGAGGAGGTGGAATGGAGTTGTTGTTCACTGAAAAAATATTTATAAAATAGATAACAATTCCAAAAAAAATTAATTAAAAATTTAATTATTTAAACGCATTTTCAAATAATGAAAAAATCCAAATTTTTAAATAACATAGTATGAGATTTTTTATAATTTGTTTTCTCTGGAAAAAAATAAATGAATAATGAGGATTTTTATTGGAAATCGATTATTAAGGTATACCTAATTTTTATAGGTCCTGAATCCTTTGCATTGAAATTTTCAAAAAAAAGTCGAACCCAAATTAATGGAAGGACTAATCAGGGGCGTATCTAGGATTTGGTCTTGGGGGGACACACCCCTGAAAAAAATTGAGTTTTTTGGGGGACACAGATGGGTTTGGGGTTTTTTTTGCGGACACACCCCTGAAAAATCGAGTTTTTGGAGGAACACACTCATTTTCGATTTATTTTTTAGAAAAATATTAAAAATGGGGTCGCGGAGAAAAATTTTTCTAATTAAACGCTCTTTTTAAAGAAAAATGATTAATTTTTTCCAACTTTTTGGAGAAATTTCACTGTAAAAGGGGGTTCGGCGGCCCCGATAGGGGCCGCGGGAGAAAATTTTAAAAATTATGACTCTTTTCTTAAGAAAAATTTCAATTTTTCGTTACATCCCCCACCTCCCCTGGGGGGGGGGGGGGGGGACACGCCTTTATATTTTTCCCCCTCTTGGGGGGGACACGGGTACCCGGTGTCCCCCCCCCTAAATACGCGCCTGGGACTAATATGCGAAAAATTGTAGAATTTTCACAGTTTTTAAATTTACCAAAATTTGGGCTGCCCTTCACCATCGCAGTTTCTTTCAACTTTGGAGCCAAAAATCCGTCGAATTGTGCATCAAATTGAGCTCCGCAATTGATTTCCCCTTGGATCATCGAGGCATAATCATTGGTCTAAAAATTAAAAAAATGAATTTTAATTCAATTTTTAAATTGAAAAAAAAATTTGGCCCATCGCGGGATCGAACCGCGGACCTTCAGTGTGTAAGACTGACGTGATAACCACTACACTAATGGACCAATGGATACATCTCCCTAGTAATTACTGACAATCATGTAAAAAGGACCAGCTGAGAAAACAAAAAAAAATCAAATTTTTAAATTCATAAATAAATTGAAAAAAAAATTAAAATAATGTTTTATATAAATAATGCTTAATTTTCAAAAATTTCCATCTGATATATCAAAAATTGAATTTTTAATTTGAAAAATCGATAGAAAATTTTATGTTAGTTTGTAGATTTGCTAATAAATTCTCATTTATTCAATTTCAACATTTTCATAACAAAAAATAAAGTTTGATCTTTAATTCTGAATTTTGCAAAAAAAATACCGCCTCAGGCGATTCACATCCTTCATGGTTTTGTGGTTTTTGACGTCGAGGAATCGGTGATATGGGCCAAGCGGGCAATTTGGTGGCAAATTGAATAGGGTTCGAAGGGTTCAAAGTACTAAAAATATATATTTATTTATTAATTATGCTAAAAATAACAAAAATGGCAAATTAAATTAATAAAAATACTAAATTCGACAAATTGGCCCATGACCAAAATGTAAGAACCAAATTGGCATGAAATTGATAAATGACCAAAAATATTTGGATGTTTTGATTTTAAAATTTGGTATAAAATTAATTTAAAAATCTTAAAATGGATGAAGACTTCAAAATATGCAAAATTGGAATAAAATTTATTAAGAAAATGATCTAGACGAGTATAAAATTAATCATAAAAATAATAAATCGGTGTATGATTTGTCAAAAATGCCAAATTGACTTAAAATGCCAAAAAATAAATTGATAAAATAGAATAAATTACCGTAATGGGATTGGATTTCCATTTGTAGGAGGATTATTTGGTCTGGCAGCCAAAGCTTGTTGGTTCAAAATGTTAGGCCCCTGTGTGTCTAAAAGATCATTTTTGTTAAAACGATTTTCGGAATATTCTCACATCTGGGATTGTTGACCATGACGAGTTGAGGGGCAACTGCGGTAGTTGTAAGCGATAGGCCAGGCCCGAAGAATGGGGAAGATTGCGAGCTCATGTACCTAAAAAATTAAAAAATAATAATTGCAAGTTTTATATATATTTTTTTCTATTCAAGTGAATAAATATTTTTCACCATTTTTACTTAATTTTTGAAGTGAATTTTTTCTAGCTAAAAAATAATATATTCAAATTTTAAAATGGCTAATAGCGTAGCCTGAAAAGAATAACATCACTTTTCTGGAATCAATTTATTTCAAATCAATAATAATAAAAATGGCCATTTTTCCTACGTGATTTCGGTGGTGCTCTCGGGTTGCCCTGCAACAACTCCATTTGTGCCGTTTCTGCTGGTTCCCGCACCTGCAACATTCTGTTGTTGTTGATTTTGTTGTTGTTGCGCTTTCATTTGTTCCGCCTCTTTTTGCTGTTTTTCCAACTCGACGAGTTGAAGCCGTTCGGCTATGATCGAATCTTTTGGAGAACAAATTTATAAGTTTCAAAAATAATTTTTTCGAATATTTATACCATCAAAAATATAGTAGCACTTCTCGTTGAAGGAGTTAATGTTGACCACTGAAAATGGCATTTAAAAGGGCAAAAATTTTAAATAATAAAGTCAGACAAAAAAATTTAGTTTTTTATCATGGACAGCAAAAATGAAATTTGAGCGGCAAAAAAGATTTAGAGTTCTTTGCGAAAAAGATGCGTTAGAGAAAAAAGATTACGGGGAGAATAAGCGGAAAAGAAAAAGAGTAAATACGTGCTGACTACAGAACGTAAGGATCACGAAAAGCCGAATGAAATTTTGTAAATGCGGTAAGTTCGTTAAAAATGTGTGTATCGACATTCTATTTACTTAGCAATAAATTTTAGAGCATAATTAAAAATATTCTAGACTGAATAAAAAAATTGTAGGCTCTGCGAGTAAATAGGCCCGATAGACTCTCGAACTCTTTTTTCAATAGGATTGGTCGTTAATGCATCAATTTTAAATTATCGCAGACATTGGCGTTCTGTTGGATCATTTGTCTTTTTTGCCGCTCAAATTTCATTTTTCCGTCCATGTTATTTATTAGTCATATTAGTTTTAAAATAATTATTATTTTGCTGCTTTTATGCCAAAATTCCAACTTAAATTTGATAAAACAACAAAAAATATTATGTTTGTTTGAGCTTATTTGGTTTAAACCCCTAAATTCTTTCAAAACTAATAATTAATAAATCAAGACAGAAAATATTTAAATAGGCAAAATAAAAAAGGTAAATGTCCCAATCTCTACCGTGTTTGATGAGCCCCTTGGCGAGCGCGGTAGAAGCAAATGCCTTGGCACTTTTTCTGTCCTTGAACCCTTGCACCTTGGCCATCAACCAGTCGAGCATGTCATCGCCTCAAAAATTAAGTTTATAAAAATATTATCATGAATAATTATTAATTACATATAAAAATCAATTTCTCGGCAAAATATAATTTTGGTCATTTAATTTTATTCTTAATGGGCAATTTGTAAATTTTTGGGAAAAGAATAAGGAAATTCACATAAAATTCCATTTTATAAAAAAATTTTCTTTTAAAAGTCTAACATCGATCTAACGCCAAAGATATGCTTAATATAGTTTTAAAATAGTTTTAGAAAACAAATAATAATATTAATATATTACCGATAAATGACATTGGGACTGGGATCTTCAGCCATTTTCGGTCCCGGATGCTCAGTTCGGATTGGGGAGCGGCCATACGGCGCAAAATCAGTACCGGATCCATAGCGGCATGCAGTGGTTGCGGTGCCGAAGGTGCAGGCTGACCTGCTGTTGATGCAGGGTTTCCGTTCTGATCTGTTTAATAGTAGGTAAAAAAGAAATAAAAAATTAGAAAAAAATTTAGAATTATTCTCGGATCAAAAGACAAAAATTAGAAAAAATTTTAGAATTATTCTCGGATCAAAAGTGTTGCAATTTGTAAATTAAATTTCCCCTAATAATTTTACCATTATTTTCGACCAATTCCTCGCATTTTCTGAGCAATTGTTGTTGGAGTTTGGCCTAAAAAGCAAGTTATAAAAATTTTTAAATTTTTAGGTGCCTTTTGCAGAGCAGGGACAAGTTTGGGCCCGACACCATTCCTACGGTCCAAATATGCGGCTTGTTCTTCATCACTCGTGTCCTGGAAATTTTTTTTAAATAATCTTTAAAATTCGAAAATATATTTTTCATGGTTGAGGTCATGCAGGCGACATTCCTTATAATTTAAATTTATTAGTCGGAAGAATGAATTTGATGTTAAAAAGCTAAAAAAATTATGAGTGAAATACCATTATAGGATGGGTCAATTGTAAAAAATTTTATTTTTGGAGACTTTCGTCCTTATTACCCAATGAAAATATTTTGGTCGTAATTTTTTTTAAATAAAAAATTTTGAATGGGATTATATGCAAATTTTGCTCTATCTTTGACCCCTAAAAATATTGGCCCACCTTTTCTTGCGCATTCTCCATCAACGGATGATGTTGTACGACAACTGGTTCATTATTATTTTTGGGCTTGACTCCGCCCTTGCAGGGGGTCAGCACGTCGATGAAGGGCAGCACAGGCTCAACATGGTGTTGCCTGAAATAATTTTTAAATTTAATTAAGCTATTTTTCATCTGTGCTTTTTATTTTATAGGTTTTAATCATTTTTATGAAAAAATCGAAAACCCGACCAAAAAAGAAATTTTAATAAAGAATTTTTTCATGCAAACTTCACCTGATTTAAAAAATAAATAATAAATAAGTAGGCATACATTATTGAAAAATGTAATAAAAAATATTTGGCATTTTCGAAAAATAAATTAATAAAAATTTAAATTTGATGAATTTTATACGGGCGAAAGTAAATTTTTAATTTAAAATTTATAGGGGTTTTTGCTTACTTTGTGCTCTCGACCCATTGGCTCACGTCCAGCTGGGTTGTTTCGCAGAGTTGGCTGAGTCCGTCCGACGATGATCCGCCGTCCTCCCTCACATTCGCGCGGCATCGTTTGGCCACATAAAGGGTGATGGTCCTGAAAATAAATGTAAAAGGCCAAAATAAGCAAAAATGTCGGGGAAAAATCAAATTCCAAGCAAATAATAAATTTGAAACAGGTAAAATGGGAGGAAATTATATGGATCAAAAAAAATGTCCAAAAATTCGCCTTATTAGAAAATTTGTTGAAAATAAAAAATTTAAATAAAAATAAAAGTGGGAAAAAGAAACTAAAGAAAATTTGAACAAATAATGCAAAAAATATTTGAAGAATTCAAAAAAATTTTGGATTCCTCAAATACCAAAAAAAAATTCCACGCATGGAAATTTTAAAATTTTTAATAAAATCAAAATCCAAAAAAAATATTTTTGGCATTTCGTTTGTATAATTTTAAAAAAGCGAACTTTTTCACGGTTGTCAGGCGTCGTAGCAAATCCAGGGCCTGTTTCTCGCTCAGCTCCTCGAACCTGGTTTCTTCCACCTCAAATTTAAAATTTCTGAAATTTTCTGCATTTTAAAGGCCTACCTGGATGATTTGGTCTCCAACTTCGAGTTTGCCACAATTTTCCGCCGCACTGCCCGGATGGATGTTGTAGATGAAGATGGACCCATCCTGGCTGGCCACCGAAATCCCCAAGGGTGCCTCCTGCAGGCGCAGTTTCACCTCTTCGATTCGGGGCAGGGAATAGCTGCAAATAAAAAATTGTTAAAATTTAAAAAATTTTAGAATTTAATAAAATAATTTCATGCCGATAGACTGAATTTTTGGAGGGTTTACTGTAAAATTGTTTTTTCTACCTAAAAGTTAGGAATGGATTTTTTATTTGAAACGAAAAAAAGTGTTCGTTGAAACGAGAGAATGCTCATGAAAAAGCGTTGAAGAAAACGAAAAGAGTGCTCATAAAAAAGAAAAAGAGTGCTCATTGGTACTGTAGCACGTCCGCTAACTTTTGGGTAGAAAAAACAATACTAGAGTACCTCTGTTTTTCAAATTTGATTGCCCCCTAAAATATCTTAATCATATTACAATATTACACCTGCTCTCGTCGGAGGCCGACGAAATTGTGGATGGCACATAGGGCTTACGGTAGCGCTGTTTTCGATTCCTACGGTGTCTGTTGTTTGGCAACAAAGTCCGATGCGCGGAATTATCTGAATATTTAATTGGAATATGCAAAAGTCTTTTTAAATAGTAAAAAAATTATTGGAAATGCAACATAGATAAGATTTAGAGTTTTTCCTACATTTCCAATTTAAAAATTTGGGTCTATTTATATGGAAGCTTAAAATTTAAAATTGCACCAAAGATGTTTTGAAAATTAAAATTACCTAATGCACTTATCATAGACATAATACATATGTTCTAAAATTGAAGATATTTATATTATCTGGCCACTTAAAAATGGGCTAGTTATATAAGTAATATCAAATTTTTAAGCAATTAGATAATAATTTCTGTAAAATCATTTTTTACCAATTTCACTTTCGGCCGACGGAGCGGGCACGGGCTGCGGAAAAATGCCGGAGGAAGAACTAAAAAATCATGAATTTCCAGGGAATAGTAATTGATTTTCACAACATTGATGTCCGATTGTAGGGGTCCTCGGAGGTAGAATTGTACAGTTCAGCCAAATGCTCACCGGCACGCTCTGAAATTTTTCGTAAAACCAAAATAGAATTTGATCGGATATATATACTTAAAAAATTCCAGTTCAGCAGTTTATAGAATAATACGCCGCTAGTAGTTTAGTAAAATAATTTCTCTCATATTATTCATTTATAAAGATAAATTATTTTATAAATTTCGCAAAATAATTATCCTATATTTTTTAATATAATGCATGACATTTATGGTTCTAAAGTAGAGACCGGACTTAACGTTCAATAAAGATCTTGAACCAAGAATCTTGAAAAATCTTGATTTTTGAAAAATCTTGAAAAAATCAGAAAATGTTCAATAAAGATCTTGAACCAAGAATCTTGAAAAATCTTGATCTTGAAAAATCTTGAAAAAATCAGAAAATGTTCAATAAAGATCTTGAACCAACAATCTTGAAAAATCTTGATCTTGAAAAAATCTTGATCCAAAAAATTCAAGATCTTGATCATTTTTCAAGATTTTTAGTTTTTTATACCAATTTAATTCCTTTCAATAAAGATTTTCAATAAAGAAACGGATAAAAAGCTGTTTTATATTGAAAATAACAAAGATAAAACCTAAAGCTTTCATTATTAATCATTGATCAAATGGAGAATACTAAAATTATAATCTCAGCCTTGATTAAGCGAATTACAAAAAATTATGACGTCAGCCTCAGTTAATAACGTTGGATTACGCAATGCGTCAGAATTGACGCCAGAATCGGATTCAGGGGTCCAAAATTACTCTGGGAAGAGGTTTTAAATGAATTAAAAATTTAAAAAATTTTATTGAAGGGCAGCGGGTTAAAATCCGACATAAACGCAAAATGTACCTAGTAAAAAAAGTAAGAAAATAAAAAAAATAATTAAATGCTAAGAGAATACAGGAAAGATAAATCTTCCCAATAATTGCAATAAAGTATTGAAAATGTTGAATGCTACGTAAAAAACACTATAATAATTCATATTTATTGATCAAGATCTTGAATTTAGCTTCTTGAAAATCTTGATAAATCTTGAAAAATCAGAAAAGATTCAATAAAGATCTTGAACCAAGAATCTTGAAAAATCTTGATTCTTGAAAAATCTTGAAAAATTCAGAAAAGGTTCAATAAAGATCTTGAACCAAGATTTTTCAAGATTCTTGAATCAAGATTCTTGAAAATCTCGAAAAATCTTGTCTTGGTTCGGTCTCTATTCTAAAGATCTAAAGAATGGTTCTTTTTTATTCGACTCTCGTGGCGTTATATTAATAAGGGCTTAATGGCCTTGGCGAGTGCCACATTATTCTACTTAAGCTTAAGTAAGAATAATACCCACTAAAGTAGTTTTGTATATTAATTCTCTCAAAATGGCTTTGTTTGAATAAATACTGCCATAGCGAGTATATCTATTACACTATACACTGTCGTTACCTTCTATTAAATAATTACCTATTTATCATCTCATATTTCCATATTTATTGGCACTTTTTTATTTAATGACTGCATTATATGTCAGCCTACAAGTATACTCTCATGGCTCGTATAATTGCATACTGCTTATCAGTGTGTTCGCGTCACTGCTCGCCGCCCCGGTGACCATCGAAACTCGTTGACCGCCACAGCCATCGTCCATGGTCATCTCACTGCAGCTGGCTATGGACGAGAGCGCCAGCGCCGAAAAGTGATGGTTCAGTGGCCGAGCGGGGTTCTGAAAAGTATCAATTTATGTTTTTATTAAATGGTCCATAATTTATCAAATGTTATATGTATATGTTGTAGCCGATTCTGCATTTCAGCCGATTCTGCATCGGTGAACTGAACATTGCCAAACATCGGGGTCAAATGGTTTGAAACCCAAAACCAAATGCCAAAACCATTTGTTTGGGGGGTCTACAACATATTCTGAGAGTTTCAACAAAAATTGTTCACCCGAACATGGTCAAACATCATCCGAACATCAAAACATCGATAAAAACATGCATTTGATGTTTTGACCATGTTAGGATGAATAATTTTTGTTGAAACTTTCAGAATATGTTGTAGACCCCCCAAACAAATGTTTTTGGCATTTGGTTTTGGGTTTCAAACCATTTGACCCCCGTGTTTGGCAAATGTTTGGTTCACCGATGCAGAATCGGCTAGCTGAATGCGCATTCGGCTGAAAATGCAAAATCGGCTACAACATATACATTATTCCCTTCTATTTATATAGAGCCTTACATTAGTTAGCTTCCATGATGTATTTTCAACATTGAAAATATCTTATAAGTTAGATAGTTTCGGTGTTAGATTTCGAACATTCCAAATATTACATAATATAGATTATAGCTTGTAGATCCAACAGGGTAAGCTTTATATTCTGGCTTATTAAATAGATAAAATCCATAAGTCCATAGAAACACTGATCTATATACATATAATGGCCTTATGAAATTAATAATTGATAGATTATATCTCATCAATCGAACTTGAATTAATAAATTTAGATGTTTTTAATACCCACGAATCTAGATCTAGCTTGCGATAATTCTATAAGTTTTTTATTCATACATTTAAGATGCTTCCAAACTCCAAAAATTCCATACCTCCATGGCGCCGTTTCCCTTGCAACTTTTGCCTGTCCTCGGCAAGGTGTCCGCATTGCCGACCGCCGGGGACAGCAAAAATAGTTCAATCAGTCCGTTGGCCGATCGATGGAGGCGCTGCTGATCGCTGACAAGTTCCGCCTTCACTTCACTAAATAAAAATGGCCAATTTTGCTAACTTGTAAATTTTGTATAAGTTTTTGACGTTTTTATGTTCGGATAATTTTCTGAATATGATCCTTTATTTTATTTATCGGCTACAACATATAAATGCTGTTAGCTTTGGGCCATAAAACTGGAGAAGTTAAGGTCAAGGCAAATCGGGCTTAAAATTTGTTGTTTAGGGGAAAGTGCCAATTTTGCTGCACTTTGAATTAAAGCTGGTCAAGGACCCATTCTCATGGCAAAGTCAAGTTTTCGTGGTATTTTGGTCTCCATGATATACATAATTGATTTGTGTTCGACCTCTTCAACTCCGGGTCCCATCGGCGACAAAAGTAGCGGTAACCCTTGCGGGTGAACACTCGCCGAAAGTCGCCCAGGGTGATCCGATCCGCCGACGGCACCGGCACCTCCGACATGTAAGGTGTCGGGGAGTCATCCAGGTGGTAGTAGACCTGTATGTTTTAAAGTACAAATTAGTGCTTATTAAGGGTAAGAGATTGGGGACACATATATATTTTAGTGATTTTTTCCCATAAAATTGAATAATTATTGGGGTGGCAAGAAAGTTCTGTCATAGTAGAATGAAATTTTTAATATCTTAATTTTCCAATTAGTATCTCTAAATGAATTTGGTGTTAAATGAAAGCCTGAAGTCTCCTGATTCTTATAAAATTTTTCAAAAAATTTAGCTTCAATTTTTCCTGTCGAAAAATTTGTCTGTAAGCAAGTTGACCCAATGTGTAGAAATTTTAATCGGTTTAGAAAAATTATTAAAAATGCAGTAAAAAATGAAAATAAATGACAGGCATAGACTATCAAATGTGGAGAATTTCCATCTAGTCTTAAAAAATTGAACCACCTTAAATTTTAAGCTGTTTCGAGGCTTTCAAAATAATGGTTAAATTTCATTATTTTCCTCAAAAATCATATTTTTGCAAATAAAACCAAAAGATTTAAATATTTAATTTTACTCTCTCACCTAACTCTATCGAATAATGAATAAAGTTATCGATAAAATTCAATTTGCGAAAAAAATCATTTTTTCGGCCATACTTTATCGAAGCGATTTTTTAGAAAAAAATGAAAAATTCACTATTTTTCATAGTTTTTAATGAGTTATTTATATTCTATCCGATAGAGCTCGGCGAGCTGAATGAAATAAGATTTTAATATCCATTTTTAATTGACAAAAAATTCTACTTTCTATAGACAAATTTAAATTTTCCATACATGGGGGCAGATAGGTTTAGGAAATTTTTCGCCAGGAAAAATGGAAGCTATTTTTTTTTTATAAAATTTTATAAGAATCAGGAGACTTCATGCTTTCATTTAACACCAAATTCATATTGGGTTACTTAATAAAAAAATTAAGATTTTAAAAATTTCCTTTTACTATGACAGAACTTTCTTGCCACCCCAATAGTAGAACCAAATAGAGACCTAGATATGTAAGAATAAATTTAATGAAAGATTTTCAGCACAAACCTTGACACTATAATTGTTTGTCATTTTTCGGTAGTCCAATTAAATTGACATATTTACAGGCAACCAAAATGAAATATAGCAAATTTTACAAGATCTGTAAAAAATGTTTTATTCTTTTTATAACGAATAATAAATAAATTTTGTTCGTTGTACCCATGAATTGGAAAATTTGTCCATCTATGTATATCTCACTAAACCTTTCAATGGATAAATAGACGACTTTCCGCCAAAGTTTGAAAGGCATAGGTGTAGGGTATAATTGCACTTTTCATAGAGTGATTTGCCGTGCTGGGTCGTTTGGGCGAAAAGTGCAAAAATGAATAACCTGCATGTACACACTACAAAACGCCTAAAAATCCAAAAAAACCCAAAAATACTCCAACATTTCGGATTCATTCATAAAATTCCAAAGTTAAAGTCCCCGATAAAGTCCCTATCTTAGATTCCTGAAAAAGAGATTGTTTCGCTTTTTCTTAAAGACCTATAGGATTGAATTAAAATACTTCAACTTTGAATATTTTCAATTCAAATTTTTTTGAAAAATATTTTCTGAATACTCCACGCTATGGGATTTCTCAAGATAGCAAGCTTTCCAAAAAATTGCCGACCTAAAGTTTCAGATTCTTAACTTGTCTGGTCAATTTTTTTTTAGAAAATGAATTCTAATTATGAATACCGAATCCCAAAATACCGACATTTTTATTATATCATTGTAACGAGTTTTTCTAAAATTCCAAAGCTTGTATATTTTTCAAAAATCATAGGCCTATGAAAAATTCAAAAAACCAGTTTGGACCCCTAAAAATGATTGGAGCCTTAAAATTTTGATTAGCCCCTTAACATTTGATTGGGCCCTTAAAATTTGATAGGACCTCTAAAAGTTTATTGGACCCCAAAAAGTCGATTGGAGCCCTAAACTGGAGTATAACCAAAGCGAAACAATCTCTTTTTCAGGATTCTAGATAGGGACTTTATCGAGGACTTTACTTTGGAATTTTATGAACGAATCCGAAATGTTATTTTTTTGTTTTTTTTAGATTTTTAGGCGTTTTGTAGTGTGTACATGCAGGTTATTCATTTTTGCACTTTGTGCCCAAACGCCCATTTTGCACTTTTCGCCCAAACGACGTAGCACCTGATTTGTCAGGGGTAAGTCGGGGATTGTTTGCCTATGTAAAAAATCAAATTTAAATATTGAAAATTCGATAGGTGATCGATGATCGAACTTTCGCCTAACTTACTGAAAAGGAAAATGAAATTTTAGTGTTAAAATAAGTGAAATTTGGAGATCGATTTCATCCCTTGCTAATTTATGTATAATTTTTGAAACAATTTCTTTTTGTAAACATTTATTTTTTCACAACAATCAATTAAGACTCTCATATAAAACATTTTTTGTCTAAGATTGTTTACAAAAAATGGTCAAATAACCGATTCCCCGTCAAACCTGTTTTATGGTGGAGACCAAAAAAGACCCATTTGAAATAAAACAAATTGGATAGAAATAGAAACCAATCACAAATAATATTAAAGAACTTATAACAATAATGATGGCGAAAATTAAAATTTTATTCGCCGTAATTTCGCTCATTCTATGTTCGACAATGCTACCATATGCCCAAGGTCGAGGTAACCAAATATTTTCTAGGTTTTCACAGCTAAAATTTCAATTTAGTTCACTTTTTTAAATTTTTCAAACAAAAGCCTAATGATTTTAGTAAAAAAAAATGTATGCCTTTAAACCTTAATTTAATTTAATTACAATCATTCTTTTTATTCAGAATTGTGCAGAAAGAAAATAATTTTTATTATTTATTTTTTAGCCAAAACGGGCCAGACCATGTTGGGCCAAGGACAGACCCAACAACAAGGAATGGTAATTATATGAATTCATTATTTTTAAATCTGAACATTTTAAAAAGAAATTGTCGACGGATAACCAGCAACTTGGTATGATATAAATTTTTTCTTTTTATGCTATATTTGCAGCGAATTAAAAGAAAATGCACAAAAGCATATTTTATAAAAAAAAATCCATTTTTTTGACCGAACCGGTCCAATATAGTAAATTTTGGCAGTAAATAAATTATCCAACACTGTACTAATTTTCTGTTTAGGTACTCAAAAATTTATTGATTCCCAAGGACATGCACAAATATAATCAAAATAATAATAATAATTTTTTTAATTTTTCCCAAATTTTAGCATCATTTCTACTGTAATGCTCATTTTTGTCCAATTTTATGCAAATCCGGCTGTGGTGGTCATCCGGAGGGGTGCCCCGGGGACCGTCCTGTGTGCTGCATGAACGGCGCATTCTGCATGACCGCGATGGACTGCAACCGTCTGCACCGTCGATGAACCGGAAATGGCCAAAAATTGTCGAATTTTTATTATTTAATTTTAATCAATAAAAAAGTGAAAATTGATGAATAAATTTTTCATTTTTTAGATTCCTAAATATGTAAATGCCAAAAAAATTTGAAAAAATTTATTGATAGTATTTTTGATGGCAATAATTATTATTAAATCGAAATTTTATGATAAACAATATTAAATTCATAGTTTGAAAGTTGCACTTTAATCAACATGAAATGCAAATAAAAGGTTAATATAATATAATTTTATAATTGAAGCTATATAAAATGGTACCTAAAGTCATTATTTACAAATATTTATGCCGGAAATGCATTGTTTTGGCCATTCTCCAATGATTTGCATTAACAGTCAATAATAAATTAACATTTTCTGATCGATTTTTATATCTTTTAAATGGCCTCATTGCTTGGAAAGATATGGCAATAAATTTCGAATTTTAAAAGACGATTATTCAAAAATTTCAAATAAATATAAGGCCCCCTAATAATGCAAAAATTTGTTGGATTTATTTTTATAACGTTAATAATTTGTTATGTCGCGGCAATTCTAGCATATGCAGAAGGTAAAAATTATTTAATTATCGATTCAATTAAAATCTGCTCCAATTTTTTCAATTTGATCTGCACCTAATAATAAAATAAAATGAAAATAGATTTTTTATTTTTCCTAGAATGGAATCAATTTTTAAGGCTAATTCTTAAGCACCTGTGCAAAATTTTTAAAAATAAATTCACAAGATGATCCGTGTGAGCCATTTCCCGAGGACGAGTTGGATTTGGTGGCCAAGTTGGTGTCCACGGATAAGATCACGGATCTTGAGGATGCCAAGGAAATAGTGCAGGATCTTGCCAGGAAAGTCGGCCATAATTCCGCCATTTTGGGCCCCAAATTTGAATTGGTCGGATTTCGACACGAAAACCCTGAGGAAGGGGACCTGAAGGATTTGGCCGGAATTTTGGGCAAAATTGCGCCGCCGCCGGGTGCCATCGAAAAGTTGGGCCATTATTTTCTGGGATGGACTTTGGAATTGTTTTTTATCTAGAGATTTAAAATCTAAAATAATTTAAGGGTTAGTAATTAAAAGGTTAAAAGATCGATCGTAAAATTCAAAAATCGAAAAATTCGGCTTTGCTAATGATAAATATACGAGTGTAAATTTTCGGAAAAATTTGGCTTTCTTTATCCAAAAAATAATAATTCTACATATATTATGAAATTTCATTTTTATGAAATTTCATGTTAAATTTTAAAAATCACAAAAAATGAATTTTTATTTACCGTATTTTCTGTATCAGAAGCCCCCCCGTAATTGAAGCCCCCCACAAATAGATCCTGACCCTCCCCCTTCGAAGAGGGGTTGAAAAATATAAGCCCCCCTGCATTAGAACCCCGGGGATTCTAATCAAAATTTGAATTTTTATATATGGAAAAAGAAAAAAATTAAAAATTCGATAGTACAATTTATCCACAGTCTTTTTATCTTGCTTTAAATTTCTGTAAATTTCAACAGTGAAGAACAATTGCCTCGACAACTTTTTTAGACCTTGTTAACCCAAAAGCCCATTTTTAGGGCGATTAGCCCATTTTAACGCAATTAGATATTGAAACTAGTCACAATGCGATAAGAAAAAATGTTTAAGAAAATTACCTATTGAGAAATTATATTCTTTTTTTAAAGAAAATTTTGAAAATTTAAGCTTTTTTCAGTATCAGAAGAAACGGAGGATTTTGGAAATTTTGGAAATATTTTGAAGATTTTTCTATTTTCTTTAGAAATACGCAAAATTTTGAAGGTTTTTTCAAGTTTCTTAAGAAAATTTCGGAAAAATTCGCTTCGAGAACAGATTTGAGAGTTCGAAAATAGTGCCCCCACTTTACCGCTGAGGTTGAAAAATATAATCCCACCCCTGCATTTGAAGCCCCTCCCCCCTCAAATGGTCCCACCATTTGGGACCATCAAATGGTCTCAAAATATAGCCCCCGGGGGTTCTAATACAAAAAATACGGTAGCTCGAATACCGCTAAAACTTTACACCCAAATGAAACTGCTTTTAATAATATTGAAAAATTCAGGACATTAAGTAAGAGGTCGATTTTAAAACTTGATTCAACTTTAAGACATTAAAAATATTAGATAAAAGTTGTGAAATACTTGACTAACTAAAAAAAGTAGTCAAAATAACATGACTTTTAATTTTAAATTTTCAAAAAAATTTAAGGACAATCCAGAGAAGATCGGCGGCCCATTACCTTTTCGGGCCAAAACAGACAGCACTGCAGAATACTCGGAGGAGAAAACGAGCCGGGCCAGCAAAGGCATACGCAATGTTTGCCATCAAAAAAGTTGGCCACCTGTACCAGATTGTGGTCAACCTGTTCGCCACCAGCATTGGTATTATCGAATTCTTATCCATAGAATTATAGTACTGGTTGAGAGGTCGCGGTACAGATCTGTGCTGAAAAATTGAATTTTTGAATTTTAGCTAGGAAATTGCCAATTTAAAGTGAGAAGTTCTGCTGGAATCAACGTTATCGGTATGGGTATGTGTGTGTGTCTCTATGTGTACCGTAGATAATACGCAGTACTTTGATGGGGCCACCTTCTAGCTATCTATGGCAATATTTCCTTTTTGACGTATTATGTCCTTGATCCCCTGCATCATTCAACCCGGACTTGTATGGTCGAAAGGTGAATTATAAGCCGTTGAAGCTTTTCGGACTGGTGAAAATGAGTTCGATAATTACAATACACAGATGGTCCCTTGATTCAATGGATTAGGAGCTCGAGATGGAATACTACTCATCAACCTAATAATATGGTTCATGGTTATGGCTAAAATGCAACCGTTCTGATCCCTTCAAATTTTAATCTTTTCCGTAAATGAGAATTTCAATTTTGTCTAGCATCCACCATGTATTCCAAGTCCAATTACAAGAGTTAAACGATGTGTCCATAAATGGCACTGAAATTTCATTGACTGTTATGATTGTTTTTTCAGCCTAGACTAAATTTAACTGCTTCTCCGGTTTTCTCTATTTTTTGATCTTCTTTTTCCGTATCTTTTGTATTTCATAGGATTTAAAAAAAATTAAATTCAGTTTACCCCATTTTTCAGCCATTCTTGTTGGTGGCATTGCTGCCACCGGCTGCGGCGTGTTCAACATGCTGATCAGTGCCGTGTCCATGTGCGTTCCGGCACTTTGTCCCGGCGGTTGTTGTGCCATGAAATCCTGCTCCGCCAGCTCCTCCACCTTCTACATGGCCCTGACTGGCTACATTTACGGTTATTACATCGCTCTTTCTCTGGTGGAGACCACCCTGACCATCAACCATCCGCTGACCGATTACAAAAAGTTGGAGAAGAGCAAGGGTGATCTGAGAGAGAAGGTGCTGGACGACCAACTGTTCTGATCGGACGAGAAAATCTGCTTTTCGATCGATTTTTGCATGTTTTGATCACCGATTTCAATAAGAATGGGAGGATTAGCTGTTCTAATCGGCCGGAGAAATTCTGATCAGATCTTTTTAGGATATCTATGCAGAAACTTTCGGACCAACCATGGCAATTTCGTGTTTTTTTCAAAATAAGCATCTCATTATAGGAGTTGTTAAAGGTACTCATCTATCTATAAAATTGGTCATTTATACCAACTCTTGTCAAATTGTTTGTTCGATATGGCGCTAGGGCATTAAAAACATCTAAATGTCTAGTCTGGCCAAAAACTTTTTTTCTTCAGCCTAAGCAAAGTTGTGCAGAATTTTTTGCTCTATCTTCTATTATTATATATTTAATATTTGAAATTCAACCAAATAATCTGTAAATTTTCTCAAAATTTTATATTTTTTGACTTTTTTCTTCAGCCTTTTTTGAAAGCTTTTTTTCTTCAGCATTTTTTGAAAAAATTAAAATATCAAAATATAGATCATAAAATTCTGCACAATGGCTTTTTATAATTCAGCCTAGCAAACTTATAAGTAAAAAAGCTTTTCGGCCAGATTGGCCCAAAAGTTAAAATTATGCCATTCGTTTATCAAAATAGAACTGCCAATCATTGTATGGAATCTTTTTTCGCTTTAATTATAATATTATGGGTCATTCGAGTCCCACACGTTAGAGTCCCCAGGGTAGAAAAATGATTATAACTTAGCGTACAAGAAACCTAAAGAAACAGATTTGGTGTCAAATCATACATCTAAATGTCTGCTATAAACTTGCTAAAAAGATCATCCGGATTGGACACATATGTAGAAAAAAAAGCTATGGGCAAGATAGGCATATGTATTGACCAACTTCTGAAAAATGTTTGTTGGCCATAATTTTTTGTTGGGCCAATTTGAATGGGCTTAGGTTCCTTTTGAAGTTAGGTAATTACTATTAATTACTAAGTACTACATAAACTTTTGACAACAAACTCCTTTCTCTAGGTTCGTTTGAAGCGAGTTATAGTCTCGGGACTCTAACGTGCCGTGACTCTAATGAGCTAGTTCATATGTATAATTCGGTTTAAAAGAAACTTATTAGAGAATCAGACAAAGTATCCTTACCCTTACAAATTAAGTAATTGGAAAGTTATAGCCAATTTAAATGTTTTGCCGTATTTTTCACATGAATTCGTAATGGACATAGCCTCTTTTTCTGGCTAATTGTTGAGTGCATTAGAACAGAGTTTAATGTGAATTAATTTGATACAAGAAAAATTGGAAAATTAACTGACAAAAACGTAAAAATATAAAAATATTTTTTTCCCATTTTTGATATTGATTCAAATTTGGAAATGAATTATTGAAAGTTGGGAACGTACCATATATACCGTATTTCCTCTAAAAGAAGAGGCCTCTCATTTTATGTCATCCTCCATTTGGATGCAACTTATTTTAGAGGTGCCTCTTATTTTTTCAAAGGGTATGTTAATGAGAATTTTATAAAATTTATAGAAAATTAATCCTAAATTTTTCCCGGAAAACGACCCTACCTAAAATGAATGCTATTAAATTATTAAGTTTTTTCAAAACAATCACAAAAGTCAAACAACGTTTTTGGTCCAATGATAATTGGCATGCATCCCGATTTCTGCAGGGATATTTTTTTGCAAATTTAAAAAAGTACAGGTTCTATAAATGAAAACTTTTATTAATTTATAAAATTTGATTAATTATTATTAACCAGGACCAGTGCCTTGTTATCCCCGACACATGCATCTTATTTTGGAAGTGCCCCTTATTTTAGAGGATATACGGTAATAAAATTTGGAACATATATAATAAATACTGCTCGCAAAAGCTTTCTACGAGTAAAGCATTGTTGGCCACAATTCTTTTAAAAAAATAAAATTTGCTTTCCTCATACTATACTAATTTACCATTTTTTTAATCTAGTTACGCTCCCTCCTAATTGGTTATCAAATTAAAAATTTATTTTTTAAATCCAGTTCGAGTTCAATAAAATTAATATTGAAAAAAAATAATTTTAACCTTCACCATTCTTAATCCTTCAGTAAAATTAATTTTCCCGAAATTTTTTTGGCTGTGTTAGCATGTACGATGAAATATTTTTTCCTGAAAAATAATCCCTCTTATTTTTTTTTTGCATATTTTCCTCACCTTCTATTGTAAAGATAATTTTTTGACATCGGAATTCCCAGCACCATCTTCCATTTTTGTCCGATTAAATTTGAAAATTTTCTTTCTAAGCTCTTGGTAAAATCCTCCACCTGGTAAATTCAGTGTACTCCTCTTCTGATTCGAATTTCATGTCATAATTGAAGATTTTTGAATTTTGGCAAGAAGGTCCAATAAGGGCTAGAATTGTACATTGTTTTCTGAATATGCTGTAGTATTAATGCATTTTAAATTTTGTTTTCGTCACATGTTCACTTGTCAGCTAAATGATTTGATGGTTACCCGAAATTTGCGCCCCAAACCGATTAACTTGGTTCAAATGCTACCTAGAGAAACGAATTTGGTGTTAAAAAATAGTGCAAAAAAATTAGCTACAAAATAAACCTAAGCTCATTCCAATTGATCCACTGTGAAGAGTTATGGCCAAAATACTCAGAATTTGGCCAAAACCGTCTATTTTGGCCATACTTTTTCACAGTGGAAGACCAATTCAAATGAGCTTAGCTTATTTTGTATCTAATTTTTTGCTCTATTTTTTAACACCAAATTAGTTTCTCTAGGTTACATTTGAACCTAGTTATATCGGTTGGGACGCAAATGTCGGGGGCGCAAATGTCGCGACATGGATTTTGATGTGCCGGTTTGGTGTTGTGTTTCTACCGTATAACCGACTCGTGCTTTTGAGTTTTTATTATTAAGTTAGTTGTTGCAAGCACTAATTCGGGAAATGAAGCATTTCGGAAAATTAAGAGCCGCGCGGACATTTGGCCATCCATGGCTAATAGAGCGCGAATAAGTTCGAGGGGTCCGAACTAGGCCTTATAAAGATTAAAATTAATATTTGCTTTTAATTTCTTTTCATTAAAAAATTTAAAAAAAAATATTTCTAAACTTTCAAATGGTTGATGATTTTTTATTAAAATATATTTAATTAAATATTGCATTTATTTTTATGAATAACAATTTTAATTAATGAGAAATGATTTCATAAATTGTATAGAAATTTATTCAATTGATGACGAAAATGAATTCAACTACAGAATAATAAATTAAATATGTAATTGGTCATATGAATGTGAAAATGTAAATTTTGGGTACATTTTTCTCCCAATAAAACCCAACACTGTTATGCCGGAAATGTATTGTATTTTCATGGATTTTATCAAATGATTCATTAACAGCTAAAATTAACAATGTTCTAATCGATCTTTGCTGATGTTATGACGCTTTAATGCCTCCATTGTCTTGGCCAATTTTGGGAATTTAAAGGGCCATTTTTCGAAAATTTGAAAAATTTTATAACCCCTAATAATGGACAAATTTCTTCGATTTATTATTTTCTCAACGATAATAAATGGTTGTGCCAAGGAATTTTTGGTAAATGCGAAAGGTAATTCAATAAATATTCTCTTCTTATTTCATAAAATTAAAAATGAGAAAATAATTTTTTAAAATAATTCTGCGTAAAATGAAACCTTTCAGATTTCTATGAATCCTTCTAAATTGTAAAACAGTACCCTATATTGTTCGTTTTTAACCTTTTTTTAAAAAAAAATAATTTTTCTATTTTCTGATATTGGGTTGGATAATCTCGCATCTCTCGATTTTGAATTGTCCGAAGGATAGTCTGTAGCCAACATTCAGATCAATGTGAACCGTTTCCCGAGGACGAGTTGGATTTTTTGGCCAAGTTGGTGTCCACGGACAAGATCACGGACCTTGAGGATGCAAAGGAAATGGTGCAAGATCTTGCCAGAAAAGTAGGCCATGATCCAACCATTTTGGGGCCCAAATTTGAATTGGTCGGATTTCGACGCGAAAACCCTGAGGAGGAGGACCTCAAGGATTTGGCCGGAATTTTGGGCAAAATTGCGCCACCATCGCCGGGAGCCATCGAAAAGTAGGAAAAATGGGCCAAAGCGAAAAAATAAATTACGTGCTTAAAATAATTAAAATATAAAAATGGGCGTCATAAATTTTTGGAAAAAATAATAAAAAAAATTCGAACGGCCCAAAAATTCAAAGATCGACCTTAAATAAAAAAATTTAACTTCTAATATTTTTGAAATTAGGTTCAATCCGCTAAGGAAAATGTTGAATGTTTGTTCCTATGAAAATAAAAATTAGAATATTTGGGCGATTAAAAGTTGAAACGTAAGGTGTCAAAGTTTGGAAATTTAGCGGAAATCCATCGGAGTTTTCTTTCTTTAAATTTGCTGTAAGAAATGAAATTGTCAAAATCGAATAAACAGTAAAAGATTTTTAAAAATAATAATTTAGGACAGCTCGTCGAAGGTCGGCAGCCCAATACCTTTTTGGTCCAAAACACGCAGCTTTGAAACAGAATAAACAGAGGAGGAGAAAACGGGATGGACCGTTGAAGGCATACGTAATGTTTGCCATCAAGAAAGTTGGCCATCTGTACCAGATTGTGGCCAATATATTCGCTACCGGCATAGGTATATTATGTGCTAACGGGCGGAGCCTTATTATTATTAGTTTATTATGGCATATGTATGTAAATCCGCGTAAGAAAAATGTGTAACTGGCTCACTTTTTTGGAGTCAGAATGTTTCGAAGCGATTGGTCGGTGGCGCTTTGGCGGCTCCTTCCTCTTTCTTCGCCCTACTCTTTTTCATCGAAGTGGGCGTGTCACTCCTTGGCGTGGGCGTGGCCCACCACCTTCTCCAAATAAATATCCCTTACAAATTGCTTATTCCTCGCAATTATGTGATCGCGCGGGGATTTATTCTAATTCGAACAAAAATCGCTTCAAAAATTATAACAAAGGGATTTCCACATTTTCTGACGCGGATTTTATCAAAAACTATCCCCGGAATCGTGGGTTCATATCCAAAAATACAATTCGGGTAAATTGTATTTTTCTTGATCCTTCTGTGGAATTTTGCCAATTTGTACTCCGAACCATAAAGAGTCGAAAAAATTTTAGAACGATTTTTCCCTAATTTTTTTAAAAATTATTGAAATGCTTCTTTCGTATTTCTGGAGGAATAATTAGGTTTTTTTTTTGATTCGCTGTCCTATAGCTTATTTACAAGCCGGGATCCTTCAGAATGTTGAAAAGATTTCACCCAATTTTTGACAAAATCAATCGATGAGTCATGTCACCACAAAAAATTGTTTCTATGATTTTCAAAGTTTGAGTTAATGATTGATATTTGATATCACCTAATTTTTCAACATTTCCAAATTTTCCGCCATTTTATTGGGCAATTTTCAATTTTCTCCCTGAATTTTAAACGTCCCTCCCCTCTAATAATTTCTCCAATTTTTCAGCCGTTCTCGTCGGCGGCCTTGCTGCCACTGGTTGCGGTGTGTTCAACATGCTGATCAGTGCCGTCACCATGTGTGTCCCCGCACTCTGCTGCGGGTGTTGCGAGACCAAGTCCTGCACCGCCGGCTCCTCCACCTTCTACATGGCCCTGACCGGCTACATCTGGGGCTACTATATCGCTCTGTCCCTGGTGGAGGTGGTGTTGACCCTCAACCATCCGTTGACCGACTACAAAAAGTTGGAGGACTCTAAAACTGATCTGAAGGAGAAGGTGTTGGAGGACCAGCTGTTCTGATCTGCTTGTTATTTTATCAATTTTTACATGTTTTAAGGCATTTTTATGTCAATATAATTATGGGATGATTAACTGATTTGAATTTCGATTCAAACCGGGATCAGGATACTATGACTTTGGAATTGATCAGTTTTGGTCAATACTTAACCTATTTGTAGGTAATGCAAAACCTGATAAACTCATAGCCAAAAATCCCAGCTTTTTTAAACTATATTTTGAACGAAATTCTGTGAATGGCACTGTTATCTACTCCTATCTTTTTCACTACTATTTTCTCAAATGCTACCATTTCAAAATGTAGTAGTTTAAATTAAAAAAATGGAAGATTTTTTGGCATTGAGTATAATTCTGATATTAGGGATATAATCCTGATTAATGATTTGATCAGATGTTTTAAGTGGATCTTATAAGGACAAATTCGATACTCATTAAATGATAACTACCGCTACAATAGCGACATGACCATTTGAATGGGTTATCGAGTTTTTTAGGAGCTTTTATACCAAGAATGAATTCAGTAGCGAATTTTATCACGATCATGACATCATTTAAATAAATAAAGAATTCACATAGCCTTTTTGGAAATTAGTCATTGATGAGTGAATGAATACTTAATTGGGTCAATAATTGGGCTTCATTATATTTGCCCTTAATTTTACTCCATATACGTCTATAATATTTATAATCATGGTATTTTTGTGTAGCTTCCTCGAAATTTTCATGACAAATGCCCTTCACATCGGTGTGTCTATTAGCAAATGTATTACAAAAGTTTATCTATTCAAATCCATTATCGCTTCAAAAGTCTAGCGCCTTCTCCAGCTTTTTGCCCATCATTTTGAAATCCGTGACCGGATTGTTTTGAAGCGATAATCAACGGTATCTCCACCATAACCAGAGCACCGTACATGCCCGCGGTGTACGCCACATTGGCACAGTAGTAGACGGCGTTGGACGGTGCCATCTTGGTGTCGGTCTTACAACAACACGCCGCACAGGTGGTCATCATGCCGAAGAGGAGGCCCAGGACGCCGCCAGCAGCACCAAGACCGGCACCGAGGCCAAATGCTGCAAATTTTGGAGACGGTAATATATATATGATATTGCTCTTGAATGAGTAGGTATATTGAAATTCAGACAAGAATAATGAATTCCACAGAGTAGAATCATGACCGCAATAATAAGATTAACCAATATTTGGAAATGGTTTGATGCAAAAAATAGAGTAATATGAAAAAATATGGCCAATAGCACATGTCACCGGAAATAGATCGATATGCCTGATTCTTTTGATTTTGACCATAAGTTTTTGCAATAAATCCCAATCAGATGAATTCAGGCTCATTCCAGGGAATGTTAAATTCTAAATGGTCTGCTCGTAATTTAAATTGAGTACAGTGCCATTGGTCGTAAAATCTGCTGGAATATTTAAATTTTTTTAGTGATGTAGGCTCCAATGTAAAAAAAAACTCGAGACTTTTCTCGACTTTTTCGACTTTCTAGAATCACTTGTTGCTTATGTTAATTATTAAATTTTATAATCATGGAATTGTGTGCTTTTTGAGTAGGTCTCTTCGAGTCCTATAGTTATCTTATTTAGCCTGATTATTGTATAAAAGGTCATCTAACATGGGTAATCATTCACTTGAATTGATGGCAATTTTTGTCCTAAATTCCAAAAACGTCAAATTTATATTAAAAAATATATATAATTCTCTGACAAGGGAACATATCGAGGTGCCAGTATTCAGATCGCAATTTAACCCATCCTATCTTGTAGAGCACCCTCACAAAGCATCGTATATTTTTGGCTTTTTTGGCCCACATAGATAGTGAAGGGTTGAAAAATCAATTTTAAAATAAAACGGTCGCTCATACACGCGGTCCATCCGTCCTTTGGTATGGCGTCGATCGTACCATGCGTAAACACAATAATGTGATGTATAATTAAAAACGGGTGGGAATTAATTTTTAGGACGAAAGGATGAATATAAATCAAAAATTAGTCATTCCTAATTATTATTATACATTTAAAGACGGATGTCATCCAAGGGTGTGTGGATTTGCGTGGATGAACGACCGTTTGTTTCATTTTTAAAACCGATTTTTCAACCCTTCACTATCTGTGCGGGCCAAAAAAGCCAAAAATATACGATGCTTTGTGAGGGTGCTCTACAAGATAGGATGGGTTAAATTGCGATCTGAATACTGGCACCTCGATATGTTCCCTTGTGAGACATTTATTGATTTGTTCTGATTTTTACCGATTATTGATGCGAACATGTTGACCACAATACGGTAGCCCTCGCCAGTTAGCCGGATCATTATCATCGCGTAACTGTTGCTTGGCCCATCATCCCGCTTTGATCGTCTTTTTACGGAATTTTTATTGATCAGAAAATCGGAGAGTCGGCGCGTCCTAAATTAGCAATTTAGGTAATAATAGAATAGTAGATGCAAAATGATAGAAATTTTATATAATTTCAAAAAGTGTGATAATAGAACTCAAATTATTGAAAAATACTTGGATTAGATCTAATAACCAAATATTCAAACTTTGGAAAACTAGAGGTAATCAAAGATATTTCCAATTTCTGGTCAAAAAAAGAAAAGAATTGGCCAAAAAGAAACATGGAAATAGAAGAAATCAGAACTGGCCAAAATAAATTAGAAATTTAAAAATCAGAAATGGCCGAGCAAAAAAGTAGGAAAAATCAAAAAAAAATTCCATTTCTGCCTAAAAGGGGGGACCCTTTTAATGGGTTTTCAAGATGGTCCGCTTTTTAAGTAGCGCCAAAATAGAATTGGCCATAACATGCAAACACAAAGAGAAAACATAATTATTTTATACCTGCCACGAGGCTGTGTTTGTTCTTTTCCAAGGGTGGTAGTATGGCTCTTATTGAATGTATTTAATTGGCCAGAAGCTTGGCTTTATAAAAAACAAAAAATTATTTAATTGCCTCTAACTCGATTTTTATCCTTTTTGGAGCTTTAGATTAAAAAATACCCAAACAAAATTGAAATCGCTACCGCTCGGAGTTCCGAATGGTCTCAGTTCCGAATGGCTGAGTTCCGAATGATCTGAGTTCCGAAAAGGCTAAAAATCATCTGAGTTCCGAAACCGCCAAAAATCGTCTGAGTTCCGAATGGTTGAGTTCCGAATGATCTGAGTTCCGAAAAAGCCAAAAATTGTCCGAGTTCCGAAACTGCCAAAAATCATCTGAATTCCGAAAAAGCTACAAATTGTCCGAGTTCCGAAAATGATAAAATATCGAATAAAATTCAAAAAATAAGTTAAAATACAAAAAAAATCATTTGATCTTCCAATCTCTTCCTCTCCCCACCCACCTCCATCGCATTGACTGGTAAAATATATTTTTAATAAATTTTGATCTTCCAATCTCTTCTTTCCCTCACCCACCTCCATCGCATTGACTGACTTGTAAAATATATTTTTAATAAATTGAAAACAACAAAAATATCAAAAGTAAAAGTGATCCAAATTCAATGAAGAGTGGGTACCGGAAGTGTTGGGGACAGAAGGACCAGGGTGGGAATTGGGAGAATCCAATGAATCAAGATGAAGGGGAGAAACATGCAAATTTACCGCATCAACTTCATTTTCCACATCAATTTCCCGCTCATTTTCCTCGTCATCATCTCCATTTTCTTCCTCTTCTTCTCCAGTTGTGTCGGCCAGATCATTCATCAACTGCTTCAGTGCCAGCGAGACGGCCTGCAGGAAGGTGGCAATGTGTTGGTCAGTGTGAAGTGGCGAATTTCGGCAGAGATGCAGCAGGGTCCGATCCATTTCCACGAATTCCTTACGGCGATGAACTGACCCGGGCTTCAGGATAGACTCGCGGATTTCCTGCATTTTCTTTGTGTCGAATTGGTGCAACCCTGTCAGGAAGTCATACATGCGAGGATGAGTTTTGGACCGCTTCTAAAATGGGAAGAAAAAATTGAAAAAATTGGTAAATTGAAACCTGAAGAGCCAAATGACCCGCTTCCATCGAGGCCTGGCACCTGGGCAGTTCCGTCAGCACCCGCTCCCGCGCATTCCAGAGGCGTGGGGTAAATTGTGGCGGATGGATGATGGACAGTCCGTATCTCGGTTCAACTGAAAATAATAAAAATGAAAGTAAAAAAATGAGAAGTAAAAGAAAAACAAAAATCAACCCACCCTCAATTTGTTGTCCATTATCCCGGTGCTGTGGTTGGTTGTCTTCGGTGTCAGTGGTGACGGTGATGATGGAAGACCGGCGCGGACCAGAAAGTAGTGAGCGGACGGAGATGGACGAGTCCATTGACGCTAAAAATTTATGTTGTCGCCGTCGTCGTTGTCACAGCAAACATACCCCGTTGTTGGTTCTGGAATCCGACCCCACCCATTTCATTCATCATCCTGTTGGCGTCCGCGTTGTTGCAGAAGGCCTGATGCTTCTGTTGATGCTCCCAGTGGCTGAGTCCAGTGTAGTTTTTTGCGATGTAGAAGAAATAGCCTGTAAAAAAAATTTAAATGAAAATAAAAATTTTCAAAACTCACGCTCTAGCCCAGGTGGTGACCGATCGACAATCAGCGAAAATCCGCGGCGCACTTTGTCCAATGGCAGAAAGGCCAGCGAAATTGTCCAGCGGAAGTACATCCGCACATTTTCTTCCTTCCACCGCTTTATCAATCCTTCACTTTTGAAACGGCGCAGAAACGATTGGGCCAGATGGAACAAACAGCCAGCCCTCTTGGCAGCAGGAAATGCGATTGCGATCGCGCCTAGGAGTCCGGACTCGTAGTCGGTCATGACTAAAATATTCAAAATATAAATAAAATTGCAAAAAATCTAACTTGAGTCCGGATAGTGCTTCACTAAAAGGTGATTTTTGAGTTCGTTCAGCACTTCTTCGTATTGTTGTCGCTCTTTTGAAGTCATCAGTGCATATGCCAATGGGATGACTTTGTGCTGGACAAACCCGCCGATGACCAGCAATTGGTTGAACACTTTCGGTCGGGCCCGAAAAGTCCCATCAATGGACCAGTGACGTTGATTTTGCAGGTGCTGCAGGGCCTAAATTGATTAATTTTTATTTAAGGATCAACAATTTAATAATTTTATACATTTTCACTGGCGAAAATCAGTAGGCGATTTTTGGCGGTAGGGTCCGGTTCCGGCAGAGAGTCATAGATCAGGAATCTTAAATATTTGCAGGGTTAATTTTTAATTATTTTAAATTTTCATTTTAAACTTACGGTTTTCCGTTTTTCATCTTCAGTNAAAACCTCATCCGATATTTCGTCGCTCTTCACTTCTGCGATCAGGTCCGTCGCTGATGTTTGCGGTTCCTCATTGATTCTGTTTTTGAAGGTATTCAGCCGCCGCTCAGCCTTAAAACATAGTAAAAATATCAAAATATCATTATTATTTAATTCGATAAAAAATTTTTTCCAAGATTTTTGCCCGCGACTGTACCTCTGCTCCAGTTTGCCTTGGGAGATGAACGTGCTCCTCGACGTCGCTCGATGGAGTTATCGTCCCGCTTGTGAAGTCACTGCTTGATGTTTGGGCTCGCACTGGACAGTTTTTGGTCTTTTTTTGGTCGCAGGTCCAATAGCTCACATCTTTCACATTTTTTTCTCGGATGAAGCGATGACCTAAAATTGAAATTGATGAAATTTTTTTGATGAATATGATTATCACCTTCAAACCAAATCACGGGTCCACCTTGCCGGTTTTTGCTCACTTCAAATTTGACACTTTGTGGGTCCGCTTGCTCATCTTCAATGTTTTCTGCTGGTTCCACTTCAATTTGATCTTCGTTGTTTTGGCTGTCAGGTGTTGTTGGACGGCGCATTCTCTTTTTACCATGAGCTGCTTTGATTAGATCACGGGCCGTTTTCATTATTATTCGTCGTTATGAAGCTTTAAAAAGAACATAATAATGCGAAAATGATTTTATTTATGAGGATTTTAATTAGAAGGGGATATAATTATACATATTTATTAAATGATTCAGTAGTCATAATGTTCCTTTATTTTTTTTACCCAAAAGTTGGAAATAGTTTTTTTATTTGAAACGAAAAAAAGTTCGCTGAAACGAGAGAATGTTCATGAAAAAGTGTTGAAGAAAATGAAAAGAGTGCCCATGAAAAAAGCAAATGAATGCTCATTGGTACTGTATCACATACATTAACTTTAAGTAAATGCGATGGAGGTGGGTCAGGGAAGGAAGAGATTGGAAAATCAAAATTTATTAAAAATATATTTTACCAGTCAATGCGATGGAGGTGGGTGGGGAGAGGAAGAGATTGGAAGATCAAATGATTTTTTTTGTATTTTAACTTATTTTTTGAATTTTATTCGATATTTTATCATTTTCGGAACTCGGACAATTTGTAGCTTTTTCGGAACTCAGATGATTTTTGGCAGTTTCGGAACTCGGACAATTTTTGGCTTTTTCGGAACTCAGATCATTCGGAACTCAGCCATTCGGAACTCAGACGATTTTTAGCTTTTTCGGAACTCAGACGATTTTTAGCCTTTTCGGAACTCAGATCATTCGGAACTCAGATAGGTAGCCATTGAAATATGAAATTTTTATCAAAAATTTTCAAACTAAATTCCCTCCCCCTGTGGATTTCGGTTGGATTATTCAAAAAAAAAATCCTTAAAAATTTCTCTATTTTTTGGTTGATTCTGTACCTATTGCAATTGATAATTTGGCCCAGTGCTTCCACCAATTCCTTCCTATCATTTTCGTTGGGTTTGCTCCTTCGGAATCCGACAATTTCACCCCTAAAAGCTGAAAAATTTGTTTGCAAACTCTTGGCAAGTTCGTTTGTAATTTCGTTGGCCTCGGAAAAATCGGTGTATTCTTCCTCCGACTCGAATTTCATGTCATAATTGAGAATTTTCGGCTCTTGGCTAGGAGGTCCAATGAGGGCTAAAAAACGTAGATACAAAAATGCAATTTTTCTGATAAATTTTTTTAAAAATTTCATATACTTCATATGGTTTAGAAATTTTCACAGCTCTTTTTTCTTGATTTTTAATGGAATATTGAAGCTATTTCACGAACCTCTATTATTGAGCATCGCAAAAACTGTAATATAATGCCATGATGAACAGAAGAGGCATAGAATTAGGAATTTATATTTGTACATCATTTTTTCATAGAAATTTCAGATATTTTACAAAATAAACCATTTTATTAATTGTTGATTTACAAAATTAAAAAAGAGATAACTATGGGGCAAAAAAGAAAGAGGAATATTGGTCCTTTCGGTAAGAGGTATTTTATACGATATTTATAGAATGTTTAATTTGTGTTTATTTTATTTATCGGCCAAAAAGTATTTAAAAATATTTATTATTTCATTATTGTTTAGATTTTTTTCTTCGAAAATCAGTTTCAATAATTTTTGAAAAATTTTTAAATCAAAAATTAATTTTTTCAAAATATCCATACCGAGAATTTCCAAAATAATTTATATAAATTTAATTTTTACGAAAAAGTTGGGTTCTTTAAACGAGAATTAATTATAATTTATTAATGAACATTTTAAAATTGTTCCTGATGAAGCTACATATCATAAAAATGTTAATGTGCTATGTTTCTTGTTCCAATTATTTCTAAAATAATTTTAATTCATTAAATGAATTTACAAATAATAAGCGTACAAATAATAACAACAAAATATTTGTTTGTTTATTGATTGGTTGGTAGCATTTCCGTTCTGGCCAAATTTTGGCTGTTGAATTATTAGATAGGTAAATCCTAAATCCATTTATAGAAAAGTAATTTGATATAAATTTAACGATTTTATTGAAATTTTCCAATAAGATATGTAAGTATAAATTTTATTTTTAATATGTCAAATATCAATCAATAGATGTGCTTTTCCTGAGGGGATTTTCTTAAAATTTTCTGTATCGGCAAATACTAATAAAAATAATAAATAATTTTGCGTATAAATTTGTATCGCATCTAAAGAAAGTACTGTTCTTTTAAAGACGAGAAAAGTGCTAGGACTCAAAAAAAAACAGCCACATGTTCCAATCTACTGACTGAAAACTTTTTTTCTAAGTCATCTAGGCCAAAGATATAAAAAGCCCATAGAATTTTATGCTCTATCTTTTGGTTTTTTGAATTTTTCAAAATTCAAAATTCGGCCAAAAAGCGAAATCTCCCAGAAAAGTCCTATTCTCGATATTTTCAATGAATTTCGAACTTTCGTTCGAATTTCGAAAATTAAAAAAAACAAAGATGGAGCAGAAAATTCTGTACAATGGCTTTTTATATGTTCGGCCTAGTAAGTCTTAATGTTTTCGGCTAGACTGCCATTGGGCCTTTTTAAAGACCCAGCATCGGTCTATGATCATTCACCATTTTTGATCTCCAATCTTATTCCTCTAACTCTATTTTATATACGGAATATGAATAATTATTGTCCACAGTTCCTTAAAAATAGATAAATATTTCCAAATTAATTTATGCATTTTATGTCCTCAGATTAATTAATAAAATTTACAAGAATGAAAGAATATCGGAGATTTTCCATTCCAAAATTTTCTAACCATTCATTTCTAACTAATGACAATCAAGATCTCTTCCATGTTGAACATTTTAGTTTTTTAACGCCTTCTTCGTCTGTTGGGCAAAGTAGAAAGAACCAACAACCAGCGCGATCACAGTGAAAAATTGAGCACCCATACGGAATCTGAATATATAAATTATAATCCCAAATTTAATTTTTCCAGATTAACAATAAATCCGGAAAGTAGTTGCAAATTAAGGATCATATATGATATATGACTAAAGTGAACTTGTAAATTGTGAATTCAACCATACATGGGCAAGGGGGGG
>LDKF01000359.1:0-18757 GCA_001026735.1 Rotylenchulus reniformis | reverse complement strand
CTTCGTTCGAAAAGCCTCGGGTCGACCTTTTTTTAGAGACAAGGACTTAGGACCAAAGGAAGTAAAAAAATAATAATTTAAAAAATCTAATTTATTTTTTTTGTATGAATTCAACGTTATACATTTATGTAAAAAAAATATTTTTAATTTAAAAAAATTGCAATAAAAAGGAATTTTTTAAATCAATGTAGATTAGCAAAGTTCCAAAGCAAAGTTCTGCATAAAACAACTCTTCATATTAATAAAAATTCAAAGTCAAAAAATGGCATTTTTATTAATAAAATTTATCACTTCATATGCTACGTCCATAATTATTTTTTTAAAGAAAAATTGTTCAATCAAGATCATATCTCGGGACGTAAAAAACATATGATTGATATATCCATGTAAAAATTATTAGACAAGGACTTAGTACCAAAGGAAGCAAAAAAATAATAATAATTTAAAAAATCTAATTTAGCTTTACTCTCATGAGATATAAACAAACTGCATGGCGCTCATCAATCCAGATCGATTTCCTTTCATTGATGAATAAAGCATGTAGATCAATGCGAGTCTGAAAAGTAGTAAAAAAAAGTTCCGAATGAAATATTATTTAAAAATGGTAGAATTTTTTAAAAGATTTTTTAATTTTAATTTCAATACTACTAGAATAGCAATTGAATGGAATTAATTTTTTGCACAGATAGATAAAATCGAGGTGAATGGTTCCTAAATGATTTATTTTTAATGATAGATCAATTCTTTGTTGACTGACTATTAAAAAAGTAAGACAAGCGCGTAGCCAGTGGGGCTACGAAATCCGAAAAAGTTGAGGGAGAAAAAGGAAAAAAAATAACGAAAAATTTTTAAGAAAAGGGTAAATATTCAAAATTTTCTTCGGTAGCCCATATCAGAGGCCTCCGACATCCTCTTAAACAAAAAAATCAAATACTTATTAGTACTTGTTGTTTAATCAAAAATGGTAAAAAATAAAAAAATGGTTATTTTATTTAACCAAAAAGGGTTAAATTTTTAAAGATACGGACTTAAAACTGCAAAAAAAAAAAAATTCGGCCGCCGAAATTCGTTTTTTCTTTGTTCGTCAGGCGGCCTAATGAGCCAAAAAATTGATTTTTCGGTGTCCCGTCAAACCCAACCCCTTGCTACGGTCTTGAAATAAGATGAAAAAAAAAGTTAAAACTTATATATCAAAAAATCGTATTCTAAAATTATTTATCAAAAATCACTTTTTTTCCTTAAAGTGTTTAAAATAATGAGGCCTTTAGAATTCATTATGATTGATCAAATTTAAGACTATTTACACAGTGGCTCCCATGCCCATGGGGACGAAAATGTTGTCGCTAAGATTATAGCTTAGTTGATGTCTACGCTGTTCATCGTCTATAAAAGTGGTGTGTTTGAAGGCGGGAACCTGAATTTTTGATTTATTTTTTATTTTTTAAAATTCTCTAACCGATTTCCGGGTAGGATCCATCTGTGATGGTTGTCGGTAGGCCAATTGACGAACTAATCTGTCCTTTTTTCCTTCCGCTTCCGATGGTGGTAATTCTACATCAGAAGAGTTCTAAAAATAAAAAAAATATGTTAAAAAGTGTTAACCTTATTCTAGAATTCTTTTTATATTCGCTAAACCTATTTTTAAGTCTAATTGTATATTTTGTGTAAATAAGTTTTGTGCAAAATCGAATAATTATCATTTTTCAGAATTTATTAAATTGCTCTAAACTAAATTAGGCTTATTTCAAAAATCTTTTTATTCTCAGAATTACTAAAATTGTAGAAAGGCCTCACTTTACAAAAATAATGTAAATGTGCAATCCAGAACTATCCAGGATTTTCGAATGGTAACGGGGGTCCACCAAATCCAAAATCTTTAAAATTCAATTTTTCTTCTCAATGACAATGACAACTATATTAAGTACTACTGGGGTGATTAAACGACTCTATAATCATTTTGGTAAATTCAAAGTGAAAATTAGTGAAAACGAAAAATACAAAACCAAAAAATTACAAAATACCAACAATGAAACACCGGAAAGTGCGAAATTCAGTCTTTTGTGAGTCCGCTGTTCTGGAGTAACGCGTCAGAGACGCATAATGCTCGTTTTCTCTGCTCCGGTTATTGGAACTTTGGATTTTCCCCATTATAGGGTCGATCGGTCATTCTAGTATATTAAGGATTGTCGGCGGTCCTGATAGGTACCGCAGGTGAAATTTTAAGAATTTGTGCTATATTTTTTTAATGAAAATTGGCCATTAATCTAAAAAATTTCCATGGGAGGGAGGTGTTTATAGCTCCCAAGACACTCCTCTAGATAAGCCACTGTCAACTATCGCCCGAATTATCAATTAAGTTAAGATCGATGTCCGATTATTGCATCGATTACATAGAAAAAAATAGGGAGGGGTCGACCCCTCAACCCTCGTTCGTAAGGGTCTCAAAAAAGTACCCCCCCCCCCCCCCCTCGTAAGGTGGTGGCCAATCGGTGCTGAAAAATTAGAAAAATGTCAATTTTCTAAATTGGTCGAAATTTCCAAACTTTTCTTCAAGGGGGTACCCGCTTCGTAAAATTTCAGGCCGATCCTTCCCCTATTTTTTCTATGATCGATTATGAAGATTTATTATAGATTGCTAACTTGGTCGTCGGTTCCTACTGCAGCCACCGCCATTACAAACAAAGGTCTCGAAGCGCGATGTACAAATGTCCACATTTTAATGTTTACTTTGCTTTAAATAATAATATTTCGATAAAAAAATAAATGACAAAATAGAAGCCAAAATTTGGCTTTAAAATATATAAATAAAATGTTTCATTCTAATGTGAAAATTTTTTAATGAATTTATTCAAATGGATATGTATTTGTTTTCGATTTATCATATTTTAAGATAAAAATACTAATAATAGTAGAGGAAATATATTATTTTTTTACCCGATTTGAGAAGTTCTAAAAAATTTACATTTTTATTGAATAAAAATTACAAGTTAGCAAATACATTTTTTCTGAAACAAAACTCTCACCCACCACGAATTAGCTATAGTAAATCGGGCTGTTTTGGGAGCATATAAGAAAATGTAGATTTTGAATTTTGATCACGCACATCTGATCAATTCTCTCCTCCTCTCGGAACTCCGGGAACGCCCGGAGTGAATCCGGCAACTTTTTCCGCGAATTTCTGCTGATCCGGGGTCATATGACCGCTGAGAATGATGTTGTGCCATCTGAAAAATAAATCCTTTTTTTACAAAAAATATATTTAAAATCGTAAAATTGGAACTAATTCGATGAAGAATTTTTAAAGACCGCCAAGGCCGGCGGCAGGGGGGCTGAAACGTTGCAGCCCTCCTCCACAAAAAAGCCAAGTTAAAAAAATTTCATAAGGGTTTCCTGCCTGTTGATTCGTCTAAATTTTTAAAATTGGGACCACTGGAACCCTTAATATAATGAATTTCTTCATAAGACACAAAAAATTGACAGGTTTTCATAAGAAAATGATCGAGGACGCAAAATTTTCTCAGGCGCCCTTCGGTCCGCCGAAATTCGTTTTTTGTGTTTTTTTTTGCTAGCCCCTCATCAGCCCTCGCCCCCCCTGAATTTTCTGGCTCCGGTAACTCACAAAATTGGTTTATCAAAAATCAAGCTATTTATTTGAAGAAAAAATTAATTTAAATTTTAAATATAAAATTCCCAACCTGACAAAGTAAAGTTCAGCACCAAAACATGTCAGAATGACCATTACCATGGCCATAATTAATCGGAACCAGCGCATCCGGTAGGTGTACGTGCCCAGCATAGTGCTCCTTGAATCAAAAACTTGTTTTTGCGTTTAAATAAAATTTATGTCTTTTATCTGTTGAATTTTAAATATTAAAGAGGCAAACTCTGATCAGCAATCAATAAATTTTTGCTTTAAAATCTAAACTTACGGTAGGTCTTTCGGAATATCGGAACCACGAGGAACACAGCCGGTGAGCCTGAGGAAAAAACGTTGCCTTTTAGTGGGTGTCCAGGAGTAAGGGTCCTCGGATTTCTCGATCTCTAAAAATTTTTCGTAGGAATCGTTAAGACGAAAAATCCAAAAACATTAATTTTCTTTAAGACTTTTCAATTAACAATTTTGTTTTAGAAATAAACCTTGAATATCTCCTGCTTCCTGACGTTTCATGGCCTTATGATCGGAGGACTTTTCTTGATTTGAAATCTAAAAATGAATTTTTAAGCCCGTAATGAATTATTTTGGTTTTTCTGAATTATATAATTTGGGTTTTTTGTTACCTTTTCCTCTGTTGAAAAAGTGCATCGATGTGAAAGTATAAAATTTCCAGCCGGAAAAGCAAAATGGCGGTGACATCTGATGCCTAGTTTGGAGGCGATTAATAACATCTGCATTTTATTATTTAATAATATCTGCATTTTATCATTTAATGAAAAGTCCAATTTATAAACCTAAAGCTGAATAAATTAAAATAATTTGAATTGACATTCGATATCAGAATCACGCGCAATTTTTTTTTATAATTCCTATTTAATTAATTAATTAAAATGAAAATTGGGCGCCTATTGAATTGCTTTGAACCTATAATTTTATGTTTTTATGAAGCGAATCTTTCACTGATTGTGAGATGACAGAGAAACTTGTTAGACAAAAAGTATAAAAGGTAAAGTTGTACAGAGTTTTATACTGATTCGATATTCGAATAGTATTTTTAATTTTTCGAAATTCGGCCAAAAAGTTCGAAACTTTCCCGAAATGCCGAAAAATACGGTTCCGAAAATAAAGTTTAACCCCGTAAGTTTCCGAAAATAAAGTTTAACCCCGTAAGTCTAAGTCTAACAAAAAAGTTTTAGGCCAAGCCTTTGCATTTTTTAACGCCCTAGCACCGGCAAAGAATACACTGGAAAACGTGAATAAGTTTACTAAATTTTCTGCTGATTAATATTTTTGGAGCCCATGATTTTTCCATAACTGGTTTAGCCCTCTGCTCAAAATGAATCGGTCTGCCAATCAATCGTGTATTTATGTACCAACATATGCTTTCCGTACTTTGAAATGATCAATGATTAGCAGTAATTGATCACTACACATGCAATGCAACAAATCACATCAATAGTTTTTGGAAGGAGGGGGGGGGGGGNGGGGGAATTGAAATTGATATTGTGAAAATTAGAGATCGGTAAAATTTTAAAACCTGGGTTTGGGTTTCAAAAACATCTGGGTCTGGTTTTTTTTCTGGGCAAAAAACCCCAGAAAAAACCCAGACCCAGAAAAACCCAGGTCAAAATGGGCCTGGGCCCAGTCTGGGTTTTTTCATAATGTGTGATTTTGAAATTTCAATTTATAAAAATGGAAAAAAATAGTGTAAAATATCAAGGTAAAATAAATGAATTAATATATTACAAAGTTGGAGTAAAAAAAATCCAATTTTGCCAAGAAATTTTGTATTTTTTTCAGAAAAAAATCTTTAAAATCGCCAATTTTGAAAAACCCAGACCCATAACCCAGAAAAACCCAGGGCTGGGTCCAGACCCAGGCCGATCTCTAGTGAAAATTGCTCGCTGGTTCAATTCCATCAAAAGTTATTGTTGATTACTGATAATAAAATATAATTCTTGGTTCATAACATAAAATTAAAAATTGCGCGAAAAAATATGAAAAATCTTTATCCAATTAAAATAAAAAAATAACATTTTTTTAAACTTTTAAAATCCTAGATCAGTGTGCGTATGGATGTTGCTAAATAATAACCAGAGGAGGATGAGAATTAGCAGAGCGCCCAACACGGCAAATTTTGAATTCCATTTCAAACGACGCTTGACAGTGTAGGTCCTGAAAAAATTATGTAAAATGAAAATTGCAAAATTGGGCGCCAATTGAATTGCTTTGAACCCTTAATCTCGAAGCGAATCTTTTACTGAAGTGACAGAGAAATATAAGTATAAAGAGAAAAGATGCAGAGAAAGTTCATAAAGAAAAACCTCCTTTTCATAAAATCTTAGAGCCAAAATTAAAATTCTAATTCAATGGAATTTTTGCGCCGATTTTAATCAAGGGCGTTCAGGAAAAATATCGTGAGGAGCTGAAATGACAAGACGGGTGTCATTGACGAGCAAAAAACCGCCGGAAGAAATTCAAGTTTTGTTTTTTCTTAAGAAGATCAACAATCAAGATTTTATTTTCCGATTTTCCCCTCCCTCGTTTTCGAAGTTCGAAAGGTAGGGAGTAGGAGTAGCATATCCAAGTCCATGTAGGGGGGGGGGACGTGGACCAGGGACGTTTAAAAAAATGCTGAATTCACTTTATCCTTTGTTTTTATTCTGAACATTAAAATAAAAAATGGCATTAAATTTTTGATTTCGTTTTTATCAGTACTTGATTATAAAAACTTCAAAAAGCCCCTACGAGACTTGTTCCGGCACTTGCTCCAGTGACTCGTAAACACCCGTCCACACAAGCATTTTGCGCTGGAATTCGGTTGGCCTGAACAGCTTCGGTTGAGCCTCATTCAGTTTTTGTTCTATAAAAATTAAAAATCATTCTTAAAAAAAGGTTTTAACTTTTAGGATAAAAAATATGCTTAAAAGTCAGGGGCGATGCAAGGATTTGTGCTTGGGGGGGCGGAATCACCCTTACCCTAGGGGGGGGGACTCCGGCGGCCGCGATAGTGGCCGCCGGAGAAAATTTTGAAAATTTTTGGCAATTTTTAAAGGACTCGATCACATTTTCTTCAAATTTTTCAAAAAAAAAATCCAGAAAAAATGTTCAACGGGGGGNGGGGGGGGGGGACCTGTTGATTTTTGGGGTCTTTGCAGCTTGGGGATATTCCCTTCTCCGCTTCTCCCCCACCCTGGCTACTCCCTGCTTAAAGTATATAAATAATGAATTATAGTTCTTTAAAGAAAAAAATTGGATTTTGGATTGGATGTTAAAAAAAATTAAAAATTCATTTGCAAGTTTAAAATATTCCTATGAATTTCTTACGCCATTTTGAGTTGTCCTCTGTCCACCGGTGCCAAGTTCGTTCCCACTCGGACAACAGGAGCGATTTCTCCTCGGTTTGGAGTCCTCGTGCCTGGGCCAACGTCTTGCCATAGAAAAGTTGGGTCGGGTTCGGAGGGGCGGAGTAGTCGAAGACCGGCACCGGGGGCTGCGCCGATGATTGCGTTTGCAACGCATTTTTGTTGGACGTTTCTGGTTTGGGTTCCGCGATTGCTGCAACTTTAAGGGTCAACTTTGAAACTTTCAAAAATCAATAGATAAAAAAATATCCAATTCTTGGAAAAACGGCAAAAAATGTAATCATAAAAATTCAGGAACATCTTGAGGGGGAGGGATAGGGAATTATTTTTTGTGATTTAACATCTCTAATGCAACGACGGATTTTTTCAACGTTTTAGTTTTTTTAATTAAAAAAAAAATAAATATTCAAACGAACAAAGTCAAAGAATAAAAATTGAAAATCCTTAATTTTCTTATTTCGGCGCTAATTCGAAGGAGGTCACTTTTGAAAACCCAAAATTTAACAGGGGGGACCCTTTTCATTTGAAAACCAAAAAAAGGTTTTTTTGCGTTTTTTACCCTTTTTTAACTACTTTTTGAGCAAAAGCATTGGAAAAAAACCAAAAAAAATTTTTCATTTTTGCCTAAAAGGGGGGACCCTTTTGGTGGGTTTTCAAAAGTGACCTCCTTCGAATTAGCGCCCTTATTTCTTATCATTTATCAATTGTAGAATTTCAAAAAGAGAACCTTGAATTTTTCCTGCTTCATGATCGCTCAGAGCCACAAGATCGGAGGACTTTTCTTGCTTTCGAATCTAAAAATGAATTTTTAAGCCCGTAATGAATTATTTTGGTTTTTCTGAATTATATAATTTGGGTTTTTTGTTACCTTTTCCTCTGTTGAAAAAGTGCATCGATGTGAAAGTACAAAATTTTCAGCCGGAAAAACAAAGCGGCGCTGACATCTGTTGGCTAGTTTGGAGGCGATTAACATTTTTGAACTGAAAATAAAAAATATTTATTCAATAAATATTTATTCAAATTTAGGGGACGGGAGGAAAAATCCAATCCAACAAAAGACGTTTCAGTTTTCAGCTTTAAAAATAAGTCAAATCTTTTTTTTTGTTCTACAACCATCATCAAAAAAAAATCTTCTTTTTGGATGATGATTTCACAAAAATTTCTGAGGGTTCAAATGATTTTCATTAAAAATTAACAGTATTATGGTCGCAAATCCTCAAAAATCACAATAGCCTAGGATTTTTACATTTTTTGATCTTAAAAAACTAAATCCTGCGACCTGCGCTAATTAATTACTGGTAAAGGAAAGTCGTCTGAAACTGAAATCGAAAAGCATATGTGAAAAACTCGAATCGAAGCCATGATTTTTTTTAAACGTGAAAACTAATTTTTATTTTAAAATCCGAGCCCTATGAAATTTTAGAAAAATGAATTTTTTAAAAATACCCTAACCTGTGAATTTTGAAAATCAGAGATGAAATTTTTTGTTGAAAAATCAGATCTGTATGAAATTTTTTTTGAAAAATACGGTGCTTATAAAAATTCCTCGAAACAGATAGTATTAAACCTTTCATAGGTCAACTAAAGCTCGCATCCACTTGGGTCGAGCCATTTGTAGATGAGAAAAAGGCATATTATTGACTCGCCTTCTAACTCAAATTTTACACCAAAACGACTGGCGACAACAATGACTACACCAAACGCAATGGAAATGTTGGCGACCAGCATCAAGCAGATGCAGACTGCGAGTGCAACACTGCTCAAACTGTGTGAGGCGGAGGGAGCATCCGAGCATGTGACCACCGCGAAGAGGCCAGACTCGCGACAGTAGGTTCCACAGGTCTGTGACGAGCTCCACCGGTTCGCTGTTGTCGGCTGCCTACCACGCGCTCTCGAACTCTCCCTTCGGAGCATCGTGGTCTACGGCATCCAGGAGAGTCAAGCAGCAAAACCAACGGACAAAGCAAAGGAGGACAACGATGAGATACTGCAAGTTCTGGACGGGCTGGGGGTCCAAATTCTGCCCCAAACTGTGTATCGTTTGGGCAAAAACCCAGCCCCAAACGGTGTGTTGCGTCCCCGCCCTTTGAAAGTGATTCTGCCGGCGACCCATTTCCAGAGAATTGTGCTAGCCCAATGGAAGCGACGCAAGATGGAACTGCGAGAGGACCCGAAGTGGCGACACCTGAACATGCGAATGTCCCTGCCACCGGAAGTACTTGCTGAACAGTGGAAGCAAAGACAAGCCCGACGAGAAAGCACAACAAATGGACCGTTCCCGAATACCCAAAGCCTACTTCCCAAATAGCAAAGTTTGCAATTTTATAATAAAACCCAAAAACTTCCAAATAAAAATTTTCGTAAAATCAAACCCAAAAATACAAATTTGGAAGTTTACTATGCAAATTCAAGAAGCTTATTAAACAAAAAGGATGGTTTAGAACAATTATTGATCGAAAACAAATATAAAATTATTCTATTTTCAGAATCTTGGTTAAATCCTAACCAAGTCATTAAAAATCACCCGAATTACCAAACAATAAGAGGGGATAGGCTAAACAAGAAAGGGGGAGGTGTTATAGCATTTATTCACAATACATTACCATTCCAAATTATCCATGTAGGTAACACGAAATTTTATGAAGCTCTAATTTTTGATGTAATAGATCCAGTAACAAGTAATAAAATTAGAATTGTTTTAACATATCGTCCTCCAAAAAACCTAAATTTTGCTCAATCCCTAGAATTTTTTGATGAGTTTTCCGAATTCTTATGTATAGATTACCCACTTATTATGGTCGGAGACCTAAACTTTCCGAACATAGAATATAAGGATTTTATTGGTTCTATAAATGAAAAACAGGGTTTTAAAATTGAAGAAATTTTTCTGAAATTCGCCAAAAACTTTAATCTAAAACAACTTATTAAATACCCAACTAGGGGAACAAAAATTTTAGATCTACTACTAACTTCCAAAAGAAGCGTAATTAATGGGATTAAAACATTAGAACCCTTTTCAGGGAATAATAATATTTCTGATCACAATGCGTTTAGATTCAACATTCTTTTTAATCAAATAGAACAAATACAATCCCACAAAGGTTTTAATTATACTAAAGCTGATTTTGATGCTATAAATAAGGATTTAAGTAATTTAAATTGGAACACAATATTTTTCACTTGTACCAACATAGATTACTTATATGCCAAATTTCTTGATGTAATACACCAGTTAATTGCCAAATACACACCGAAATATGAAGCAAAAACCAAAGAAAAATTACCTGAGCATATAGTTAGGATGAAAGATTATAGGCAAAAGCTTTGGAACAACCAAAATAATAATGAACCACATGAATCTGAAAAAATAAAAGAAATTTCTTTGAAAATAGACAACGAAGTAAATAGATATCTAAGAAATAGGGAAAATAAGAAGCTAAAAAATCTCAACCGTAAGTATAAGTATATTGGCAGCATACTAAAACCAAAGCTCAAAATTCCAACTTTAATAAATAATAATAAAGTTTTTTTCAAAGACATAGATAAAGCGCAATGCTTAGCAAAAAACTTCTCAGATCAATTTAATCAAAAATCCAAAACTAACATACTAACAAACTCCAACCAAATTTCTTTAAATAACCTTAACCAAATTCAATTCAAAGGTGATGAAGTATATGATTTGCTCGCAAATCTTAAACCTAAAACCAATATTTCATCGGATAAAATTCCTGAAATTTTTTTAAAAAATTGTGCAGTGGCGTTAACATACCCAATTTCATATATTTTTAGATTTTCATTAATGTCAAATAACTTACCAAAAATCTGGAAAAAATCCATAATTTCTCCCATACCAAAGAAAGGAACATCAACAAATCCTCATGATTATAGGCCAATTTCTTTATTATCTCCTGTTTCAAAAATACTAGAACAAATTATTCACCAAAGAATCATTGAATTTTGCAACAAACATAAAATCTTGCCCAATGAACAGCATGGTTTTAGACCAAAAAGATCTGTTACAACTCAGCTAATAGAAACAACAAACGATTTAGCTATGGCATTAGAAGATAAACAACCTTGCGATGTTCTTTACTTTGATTTCAGTAAAGCTTTTGATACTATATCTCATAATAAATTACTAACAAAATTACAAAATATAGGTATTTGTGGTTCATTATTAAAATGGTTAAAAAATTACTTATCAAATAGAAAATTTTCCGTCAAAGTCAATGACATTTACTCAGAAACTTTTACCATTAGCAGCGGGGTACCCCAGGGCTCGTCCCTAGGTCCCTTACTGTTTAATTTATATATTTCTGATCTACCAAAAATCTGTAACAATGATGGGGGAGTAAAAATCAAAATGTTTGCTGATGACTTGAAGGTTTATTCGATACCCTCGGAAAACAATGATACATGTGAGAAAATTCAAAAATTCATCAAAAAATTAGAAGAATATTGCCAAGAAAATTCGCTTATCCTTAATCCTGATAAAACCCAAGTCATGTATCTAGGTAAGAATAATAGTAGAACACCTTATTACATACTAAATAATCAAATCTTAGAATCTGAAGAACCTATAAGAGATCTCGGAATTCATTTTACAAATAATTTAAGCTGGGGCAAACACGTAGAAATCATAACCAAGAAATCTAAAATGATAATGTTTGCTCTAATCAAAAATATCAAAACCAACGATAGTAATTTATTAATTCAGCTTTATAAAACTTATATTATACCCATATTGGAATTTGCTTCACCAGTTTTTAATCCCCAATATAAGAAAGATAAAGAAAAATTAGAACAAGTACAAAAAACATTTCTCAGAATAACCTTTAGAAGAGGTCACCCTCACAGTGACATACCAAATTATGAACAATTATTAAAACTTTATAAATTAGAAACGTTGGAAACTCGTAGAATCAAAGCTGATTTAATTTTATTTCAAAAAAATCTGTATGGTCAATCGGAAATCGAACAAAATAATAATATTATAAGAATTCTAAAAACAAGAACTAGGGGAGAAGAATATAAATTCCAACAAACAAGTAGTTTTATGAGCAATACATTAAACCATTCCTTTTTTGTACGAACACTAAAACATTGGAATAAATTACCTGTAAGGACAAGAAGAAACCATCCTAAAGATTTTAAAAAGCTTCTCGATTGCATTAAAAAATTCTAGTGAATTCTGATACTGCCGTCGAATATTATCTCGCTTTCTATATTCCATATACACATTGTTGTTGCCCATTGACCGCCCGTGGACCGTAACAAGTGATGTTTTATTCTCATTCATATTTTATTGCTTATTTATATTTATTGCTTACCGACGCGTTTACGCAACAAATAAATAAATAAATAACGACCCAACAACAACGGAGACTCAATCGTGGAGACTCAATCGTACAGACTCAATAGTGTTGAGACTCAATCGTGCAGACTCAATCGTGGAGACTCAATAGTACAGACTACAGATTCAATCGTGTAGACTAGAGATCGACATTTTGAAAAAACCAGTATCAGTAGACAGTATCAGTAGTCGAGTAGACCAGTACACAGTAGTCAGTATTAAAAACACTGGAAAATTACTGTACTGATTTACCACTGATTTGTTCTTTATCAGTACTACGGCGCATTTTATCAGTGTTTTTACCAGTACCAGTACTTTTTTAAGCAATAAATTTTTTTCAAGTGTTATGCAAAAATGAAAAATACTCAAAAAAGGTATTAATTTAATTAAAATTATAAAATTTTTTATATAAAATTAATGTTACTTAAAAAATATTTCATCAGTGATTTTCAAATTAATAACTAGGGTGAGGATAGTTAGGCATGTAAAAATGGCAAAATAGAGTCAATGACATGGAAGAATGTTGGGCGCCCGGTGGGACTTGAACCCACGACCTACCCATTCCGTGGGATGCTCTTAACCAACTGAGATACGGACGCAAATCTTTCCAGCGGTCATTTTCTGGTCTTGTACCCCCGCCCTTACTCACCCTTGATCACACAGCCGGGCTTTCCGTGACGTTTTAACCCGCAGTTTACAATAGGCGCCTAAAATAGGCTCAAAAAAGCCAAAATAGGCATAAAAATGACCAAATTTTTATATAAAATATGCTCATAATTTACTAAAACATGTAAAAAAAATATTTTTACAAAAAAAACAACGNCATATACTGCGGTCGCTGGAGCAAGATCAATTTAAATCCATTTTTGGGGTCGGAATAGAACTTTGAAACGAAAAGTACAGTTTGGATTATAACTCGGTTCAAATGAAGCTTAGTGAAATGAATTTGGTATGAAAAAATAGAGCTAAATATTAGCTACAAAATCAGCTTAAGCTCATCCGAATTGGCCTAGTCTAAAAAAAGTTATGGCCAAAATGATCACTCGTATCGGCCAATTCACCAAAAATATAGGCACGAGTGATCATTTTGGCCATAACTTTGTTTAGACTAGGCCAATTCGGATGAGCTTAGGCTGATTTTGTAGCTAATATTTAGCTCTATTTTTTCATACCAAATTTATTTCTCTAGGTTTCATTTGAACCGAGTTATAATCCAAACTGTACTTTTCGTTTCAAAGTTCTATTCCGACCCCAAAAATTGATTTAAATTGATCTTGCACCAGCGACCGCAGTATAGTACTGTATCAAAACCCAGTATCAGTACACAGTATCAGTAATCGATGAGTACCAGTACACAGTACTCAGTACTAAAAACACTGAAAAAATACTGTACTGATTTTACTACTGATAAGCGAAAAAACCAGTAGACAGTACGCAGTACTACTGGCAACTACTGTTCAGTACCACTGTACTGTTCGATCTCTAGTGTAGACTCAATCGACCGAGTCCGGGAAATACATAATAAAAAAGCGCTACCGCTCTGAGTTTCGAATGATCTGAGTTTCGAAAAAGCCATAACTTTTTTGTAAGACTTGTTAGACCAAAAGTCTAAATGTCAAGTATATGCAGAATTTTATGCTCTATCTTTTGGCGTTTTTGGTTTTTCGGATTTCCCAGAAAATTTTCGAAATTTTTCGAAATTTTCGAAAAAATGCGAAAAATCGGGTTTTTGCGAAAAATTTCGAAAATTTTCTGGGAAATCCAAAAAACCAAAAACGCCAAAAGATAGAGCATAAAATTCTGCATATACTTGACATTTAGACTTTTGGTCTAACAAGTCTTACAAAAAAGTTATGGCTTTTTCGAAACTCAGTCAGATCATTCGAAACTCAGATAGGTAGCCAAAAGACACGATACGATACGCCAAAATTTGGCAGAATTTAAAATGTTTTCGAGTACTCCACAAAATTTATTGGAATTTTTGCTAGAACTTCCACACTTCAAGCCAAGTTTCTAAGTCTCTCTGAAACTTCCTATAAAGTAAAAATATTTTTTGATTTAGCTTTAAATCCAAAAAACCAATTATCCGATGGAAAACCGGTTTTTTAACCAAATATGCACTATTTTTCAGAAAATTGATCTTAACCTTCGGTGGTTTTTTCATCTTTTGACCTCCTTCTTCGTCCTTTTCCCTCAACTTCACTCAAACAAATTGCTTTTGCGCGAGGAGGGAGAAAAGCCTCCTTGCACTTATATTCCCAACGGTTATTATTATTGTTGTGCATTTCGCTTCAATACACACCATTGTACACTTTACAGACCGGAATTTTTCCATTCTAATTTTTTCAGTTCATACCCTAATTTCGCAATCCATTCCATGGTTTGAATGTATGTTAAAAATTTAAAAAAATTCTGATTTTTTTTTCAAAATTTCGGGGGAGGAGGGACAATTGTCCCTTTATTATTCCCCTTTACATTTTTACTTTTCTAAGAACAACTTTTGCTTTCAATTGAATCGATTTCGGTCCATAAAACAGCAAATTTGTAGGTAAAAGTACGAATCTTGTCGAAATTTTAATCCTTCTTACGTGTTTTTGAATTCAGTAGGGAAATCAGATCAGAACATTCCCTTTAAACTCGGACATATCTGCGGTACAAAACTGGCCCAAAAGTTCTGTGGCCACCCCTTCGTAACCTAGCGAATTCATATCCGCTGAAATTAGAAATGCATCCTTAAGATTTTGTTATCTTTTTGAAATTAAATAATTTTTTAAATCATGTTAGGTCGTTTCGGATAAAAGTGCCAAAATACTTTACTTTGTAAAATTGTAGAATTACTTGTCCTTAAAACTTTTTTATTAGAATTGTCAGACAAAATGTATGAGGTAAATTTGTCAAGAATTTTATGCTGATTCGAATGGTATTTTTAATTTTTCGAATTTCGGCCAAAAATTTCGAATTTTTCCCGAAATACCGAAAAATACGGTTTTTAGAGGATTTCGAACTTTTTGGCCGAATTTCGAAAAAATAAAAATAACATGCGATAGAGCATAAAATTCTTCACAATTTTGCCTTTTATACTTCTTGTCTAACATGTCTTACAAAAAAGTTAAGGAAAAATAATTCTACAATTTTACAAAAGTAGTGTATTTTGGCACTTTTAGCCGAAACGACCTAGCACCTTTTTAAATTCGACCTTTCTGGTTAAAACAGACTTGAGCACTTTATTTTGCTTTTGCGTTCCTTCCGCTTATAGCTTAGCTTACCCACCATTTTTCTCGGAATAAAAATTTCAAGTGTTTGAAGCAGTTGATAAATACCTAAAACAATTTTATTCTCAGTTCGAAAAAACCAAATAATATTTTTTTGGAAATTTCTTAATGTAGGGTATAGGGACAATCAGGATGTACATAAAATATTTGTCCATCCCTAGACAATTATAGTAGTAGCTGAACATTATACCTAATCAGCGCAGAAAAGCCAGAGAATTTCAAATTTTATTTTAACTCCTCAATTTTATGACACGAAAACATGTTGCATTAAAACATATTGTTGTCTGATTTCTTTTCTCTTTTCATCCACTTTTCTTATAGCAGATTATAATAAGGAATTCGCTTCAAATCTCCCAGTACCAAATTTTCATGTTATGATCAGCAATGATGGGCTATTTTTTCTGTATCAGAAAGGCTAAATTACCGCGAAAAACTTCGAGAATGAATTTTATTGGCCTATTTCAGTTTCAGTTTTTTTACTATTGTTACCTAGATTTTGGCATCTTCATGTTTATTTCATTCTTTTTAGATTTTAATTTTAACCAAAAAGGTTTGTGTAACTCTTTTATAAACTTTTTGCTAGTATATTATTTACAGAATGAATTTGACCTTTTTCAGTTTTTTTCCTTATCAATGGATTTATTCCTCTTATCTCCTATTTTGGTGGATGATATTTTACCAATTTTTTCGGCTCTTTTTTGAACGAATATTTTTTATTTGACATTTTTATATCTCTTTAAAAAAACTTATTTTAATGTTTTTATTACAGCTACAACTTTTTTCTGGAATTTTTCACAATTTTCGCCATACAAGATGCCATTTCAAAGAATGATTTATGGGTTTCAAATGCTGGTCCTTAGAGCACCGACGGGGTGGTGATCGATGACTCACCAGGCTTCCAACCACTTAAAGCTATGCTTTCTGATCAGAAAAGTGATCAGCAGAATTTTCTTGGGGGGGGGGATTAGTCATCCTCCATTTCTCGATGTGTCTCCTTCCGTCTGTCAACACATTAATCTCGGGCGAGAAAAAGAATATCCCACATTAAACTTTTTTTCAATTTATCCTTTGATCAAATTTTAAAAAACCTTTTTATTTTTTTGTTGGAAAAATCTCATATATATAGATTTTTTAATTTTTTTATAAATTTCCCGTATCGTTTATCCTAGCCTCTATAAGATTTTGTCCCAAAATGCTTTGGTGTAATGAAAAATTGATCGGCCAAGGACAGCTGACTGATCAGATCCAGCCACCCCTGGGCTGATCCGGAGGGATGTTTTCGTAGGGTGGAGGGTCAGATTGTGTAACTCTTATTAGCCAAGACCTAATGTAAGGGCTACCATTCCAAATACCACCAAGTCAAAAATACCACCACAAACGAAAACTTTTTTGTAAGACTTGTTAGATCAAAAGTATAAAATACAAAATTGTGCAGAATTTTATGCTCTATCTTTTAGATTCTTTAGTTTTTCAAATTTCCGCAAAAAATTTTGAAATTTTTCGAAAACACAGATTTTTCGCCTTTTTCGAAAATTTCGGAAAATTTCAAAAATTTTTGCGGAAATTTGAAAAACTAAAGAACCTAAAAGATAGAGTATAAAATTCTGCACAACTTTGACGTTTATACTTTTGGTCTAACAAGTCTTACAAAAAAGTTTTCGTTCGTGGTGGTATTTTGACTTGGTGGTATTTGGAATGGACGCGAATGTAAGCATGTGAATCATCTTTTAGTACACTTTGGTGAGAATTTTCAAAAGATTTACGAAATTTATAGGGTAAGAAGCATGAATTTCCACTTTCCCTATATTTAGGGAGATAATCTGACTTTCTGTTTAAGGTTTTTTTACCAAAAACCGAAATTATGAAAAATTATCTCAGCATATTAAAAAATACTAGGAATTAAGTGAACTAAAACTTTGAAATTTCCTGTATTTTTGGGATACTATTACTTACAAGGAAAGTTTAAACTTCATACATGAAGTGAATCTGTGAATCATGATATAATAATTAACTCAAATCTTGGTCAGAGGACTCTTCCCTATTTTTTAAAATTGGATCCATAAAGTCCAATTTTTTCAAAATCCAGATGTGTTTTGGGAGTTTTGGATCAAATTGGCCCAACACTTTACAACCCATCGGCCACCCCGGGCCAATCCATACTTTTATCCCAAAGGCTAAAGTGTAAAATCCAATCTCCTACGAACAAATTTTTTTGCCAAATGGACACTCATTATTTATTTGGTGCGATTACACCCGGATTTCCAAGTTATAAAATTTAATTTTAAAGAAAATATTAAATTTTAATACCGATAAAAAAATATTTCATATGAAAGTCCTCAGTTAAATATTTTTATTAATCTCTTAATTTAAAATGAAAAAATCATCACTTTAATGAACTATAGAAGTTTATTTTTAAATTTTTGAGTTTTACTTGGATGACAAGATGTCCCAAAATGTCCTATGGGAAGGGATAGGAATGGGTAAAATCATAAAATGATAAAAAGGCAATTTTTGGCCAGAAATTAAAATATTCGAATCATTTCAGGAAAACAAAAAAGGGCAAAATATGAATCGAACACTATCTTAATCCCCAAAAAAATCAAGAATTAGACTACTCAAGGGCTCTACTCTTGGCCATTTTAATTTTTTTTTCAATTTTAGAGCCCGAGAATGACCTGTAATTTGGTGAACAACGAGGCGGAACTTCGGGGAAGCTTTGACGCAGTAAGCGGGTCTCAAACTGGCAATGAATGGTTTGGAAAATTTTTACGAAAATGTTCGAAAAATTTCAAATTTTAGGGCCATCTTTGAGTATGACGCCAACTCGAACATCATCAAGCTGGGCTCGACGGGAAGTAAGAAAAATAATTTATTTTGAATAAAAAATGGAAAAATCACGAGATTTAAGGAGGGAATTTAAATTTAAAAAATCATTTTCATTTTATTTAAAAATTTTGAAAAATTCAGGTGCTTCTTTTGCTTAAATACATATTTGATAATTTTTTTGGTCATAATTCCAAGTCAAAATACTCCCTTAAATCCCCGTATTATTATAGCTGAGATTAGCATTATGAAAAAATTTATCAACATTTTAATATTTTGACTAGTGGTG
>LDKF01000358.1:15943-35527 GCA_001026735.1 Rotylenchulus reniformis | reverse complement strand
GGGGGGGGGTAAAAAGGAGACCCAAACTGCACAAGTACCTAATAGCCTGTGAAAATTGGGCGATGGAATGGCCCTAGAACAACGGGCGATGAGTTGGTGGGGATGAGTCGGCAGGGATGAATAGTGTCGGGGATGAGTCGGCAGGGATGAGTTGGTAGGGATTAGTCGGCAGGGATGGATTGACCCAGTCCGCGCTATCACCACTTTTTTTATTTATTTGAATTTGGCATTCTGTTCGGTTGCACACTGATCCGCCGTGTAGCAGCTTGTAATAAGGAATTCGCTTCATAAAATTGATGGTTCAATGTTTCACCCGGCGTTCAATTTTTATTTTACATTTGTTTACATATTGTTTGCATGAGATTGTTTGTTCGATTCGATCTTCGATGGTATTAATTAAAATAAAAATTAAGCGCCGGGAGAAACGCTTTGAACCATCAATTTTATGAAGCGAATTCCTTGTTTTAATCTGCTGCAGCAAAAGCAAACGAGAAGAGAAAAAGAAATCAGACAGCAATATGTTTTAAAACAACATGTTTTCGTGTCATAAAAACGAGGAGCTAAAAAAAATTTGGAATTCTCTGGCTTTTCTGCGCTGATTATATTTAATTGTATATCCTTTTTCATTCAGAATTATTCAACACACAGACAGGGCCGGTAGCAAATGAACCCTGGTCACTGGTAAAAATCGCTTACCATATAGGTCATTTTACCAGGGTTCCTTAGCAAATGAAGTTACCAGCGTTTTTACCAGGGAACCATAGGTTTAAGTTACCACTGACCATTGGTTAAAATTTGACCTGGTAGCAAATGAATCTGACCATTGGTTGATTTACCATAGCTTTCCCTTACGAACTGCAACCATAGTTTAGCTCTGCTGGTAACTAAGCAATTTAGGCTTTAAAAAATCCATAAAAAATTTCAAATCCTTGAAAATTGATTTTAGCATAAAATTTTATTTTTTACATAATGAGTCCGAAATTCGTCTGGAGATGTTTTGTCTTTAGGGATACTTCGTTTTTCTAGTTGGGGATGTTTTGTGTGGGGATGTTCTGTGCGGGGATATTTTGTGTGGGGTTGTTTTATGTGGGGATGTTCTGTAGGTAGGAGCGCTCCATGACACACCCTTTATACAATTAGAGATCGGCAAAATTTTAAAACCTTGGTCTGGGTTTCAAAACAACCTGGGTCTGGTTTTTTCTGGGCAAAAAACAGACTGGGCCCAGACCCACACCGACCTCTAATAATAATAAAAACAAATGAACTTTACAAATAAAAGTTCTTGAGTTTTCAGCATTAATTGGAAGACAATATTTTAGAATTAAATTTTTCCTGGGCCAATTGGCCCAGGAAAAGGTGGTTGTATGATAGATTTTCAATGGTGAAGATCCAGAGTTCGAATCCGTTACCGCCAAATAATTATTGAATTATTTATTGAATGATTTTTGGAGTTTTTTGGTCCTAAAAAGTTTCGTTAAATGCTTCAATTTTTAGATCCCGCTCTTCACTCAGGGTTTTTCAAGGGCGCTTAACACGATGGCAGATTCAGTTTTTCGAATTTCGGACAATTTTAGAGTGGAAATTGGAAATCGAAAAGTCCAACAGAAATTTAAAGTTTTCGGAGATATTTTTAGCAAAAATATGCAGTTTGTGAAAAGAATTTTTAAAAATATTATATAATAGATAAAATCAGGCCCGTAGCCAGGGGGGCATGGGGNCCCCCCCCGAAAAATTTTTCTGGCTACGGGCCTGGATAAAATAGTTTTCTTTCATTCCAGCATTACTAGTAAAACTATCCAAAAAATGTCCGAATTCATCATAAATTTTAATGCTTAATACGAATATGCCAAAAACCACGGAAAAATAAACACCCTATAAAATAGATAAATCAATTGGTGTCGAGCAATATGTAAATACAAAATATATAAATATAAATGTGTATTATTTTTTGTATTTATTAAAAATAAGCATTTGTTCGTGTATTAGAAAATAATAAAATAATACATTAACACTAAATTAACGATAAATAAAAAAACCGCTACCGCTCTCAATATCGAAAATCTGAATATCGAATAGGGTAAAATTGTCCCAATATCGAATCTATCAAAAAACGTCCGAATATCGAAAATTTGAATATCGAATAGGGTAAAATTCGTCCCAATATCGAATCTATCAAAAAACGTCCAAATATCGAAAATCTGGATATCGAAAATTTGAATATCGAATAGGGTAAAATTCGTCCCAATATCGAAGAAAAAAAAATCGATTACTTACCTAATATCGATTACTTACCTAATATTACCTAGATATCGAAAAAAATCAACAGTAAATGTGATCCAAATTGAGCGAAGAGTGGGAACCGGAAGTGATGGGGACGGAAGGACTTTTTTTTTAAATTTCAAATTTTCTGCATCAACTTCATTTTCCACAACTATTTCCCGTTCATTTTCCTCCTCATCATCTCCAATTTCTTCATCATTTTCGGCTCCAGTTGTGTCGATAAGATCATTCAGCAACTGCTTCAGTACCAGCGAGATGGCCTGCAGGAAGATAGCATGGCGAATTTCAGCAGAGATGCAGCAGGGTCCGATCCATTTTCACAAATTCCTTCCGGCGATGAACTAACTGACCCCGGCCTCAGGATAGCTTCGCGGATTTCCTGCAATTTCTTGGTGTCAAATTGGTAAATTTGCAGCCCTGCCAGGAAGCACAGCAATATCATGTAGCGACAGAAAATGTGTAGCGCAGACAGAATTGTTCGATAATGGGGTTTTTTCGATATTCGGACGTTTTTTGATAGATTCGATATTGGGACGAATTTTACCCTATTCGATATTCAAATTTTCGATATTCGGACGTTTTTTGGTAGATTCGACATTGGGACAATTTTACCCTATTCGATATTCAAACCTTCGATATTCAGATTTTCGATATTCGGACGTTTCGATATTCAGATAGGTAGCCAAAAAAACATGATGGATAAATAGTCATTTTTAATTTGGCATTCTGCCTGGTTGCACTCTGATCCGCCGTGGGCCAATGGAGGAGTCCTCTATTGGAGGACATTCAAGATCCACATTCAGGCGGAGTCGCGGAGTATAAGGGTCTCTTTTAGATTAATTTCACTCTGATCGTTTTCTGGCCTGTCAAGCCGTTTAAGCACTCCAGGCCAGGCTCATTTTTGTCTTTCTTGACAGCAAGATTTTTAGTTTGCATCTTCAGGATTTCTATTTTCCATCGCATGTTACTTTTCCTATTCTTGTTTTTACTACTTGAATCCTCACCAATTTTATTCACCTGGGGAGATCCAGATGAAGCTTGGGACATTAATTATCAATGTAAGCCCTTCATCAATCAACTAGCAACCAAGCAAGTGGCGATGGTTAGATGTGCTGTCGAGAACAATGTACGAAAATAGTAACACTTTTTTTATATTATATGGTGTTAAAATTTGAAAAAGGATCAAATTAATTTTGGGTAATTAGATTAAATAAAACAAAAATAAATACTAGCTTAAAACAAATAGGCATGTTACTATATTCGTATTTCAAAAAATTATTTTTATGTTATTTCCTTTGTAGTCTCCTTCACAAGTTTGCACAAAATGTGTCGGCCAGTACATCGATTTAAGGCAAGAAGATCATCGAAGTCGAAACCTGGTTTTTTTGTCTTAATTATGTTAGATAAAGTTAACATTTATAGACCCAGGTTAGCTCTTTAGACAACAGAACATGTTCAACAGTCATTTATAGTAATTTACAGAAATAATTAAATTTTATCTATTTTGAATTTGACAGACAGCTATGGGATAAGCTATGTCCAAGAAGTGTACAGAGTGTTGGCCGAAAACATATGGAGCGCGTCCAAATGCCAAGGTTACATTTATTAAATTAATCGTTTATTTCTTTCAAATATCATATAAATGAATCTTATTCTATGAATTGTTTCTTTGGCAATCCTTAAGAATCTGTCTGCCTCCCCGGCAATCCTTAAGAATCTGTCTCCCAAAATAATTTTTTTTAAATATGTACCTAACAGCGTGAAATCGACTTCCGCTAGGGTTACTTTTGATGCTGAATCCGATTCTGACGTCCATTTTGACGAAATGCGTCATCTGACGTCACTTTTTGACGCTGACGTCAAAATTTTTTGAAAATTATTTTCTTAAAATCATCGAAAATTACTCTCCGTGGGTAATTTTTGACGCTCAATCCGATTCTGACATCTATTTTGACGTAATGCGTCATCTGACGCCACTTTTTGACGTTATCAAAAAATTTACCAGCTCACTTTTTACTAGCAAAATGAATATTTTTGATTTCACTGATCTAATTCATGACCCAAATGTAAAATGATATGAACTATGATAAAATCTTAGTTTTACTTATTATGTGATATGATGAAATGGAGGACATTTTCGATGATTTTAAGAAAAAAATTTTCAAAAATTTTTGACGTCAGCGTCAAAAAGTGACATCAGCTGACGCATTACGACAAAATGGACGTCAGAATCGGATTCAGCGTCAAAAGTTACCCCTGGAGAAGTCGATTTTACTCTGGTTGTGGTACATATTTAAAAAAATTATTTTGGGAGACAGATTCTTAAGGATTGCCTCCCTTTAGAATGTCTTCAAATCAACTGGGATTTTGAGCATGGTAATTCCACCTACACTTTCGATAATAAAACGGTAAAATTCACCTCTTTTTCTTATTTTTATATTCCTAATTTTAGATTCAATTCAAAAAACACCTTTGGGATTGGCGTCACTGTGTTATGGATGGAAATGGCAGTCTCTGCAAATCATGTCAAACGCAATATGAAAATTTGTTCGACTTTTATTGGAAAATATATATCAATCCGGACATCTTTTTCTGCATTGATTTGGACAGTGAAGTAAGGATTTATTAACATTAGAAAATTTCGGTTTGAAGAGTTAAAATAATTGTCTGGTTTTCTAGAAATTTTTATTTGCTTTTAAATGAATATAGCGAAATAAATCGATAAAATGCTTTAAAAATTTAGATGAACGACACAATGAAACTTTGGCGTGATGTGTTTGGCTGCCCTGACAAACCAATTGATAGAAGCCAGGATGCAACCGTAAATGATCCATTTCAGTCCTTGTTTTTAGCTAAATAATAATCCAACTTTCAGGTTTTGATTTTCTCCGTCATCATTTTGTCCATAACCATTGGGCTCTTCTACGCCGGAAGTTACATCCAATCAGAAAAAGCCCAGTCAACTCTGATTCATTGTTTGTTAATTACTATACAACAAATTAATTTAATTTTTTCTTTTTAGATTCCCGTCTACAAGAATCGCAACCAATGGGCGATCGTTCTCGGATTCTTTCTTCCTCCACCCTGGATTCTTCCTATTTGAACTCAACTCCCTCATCTTCCCTTCGCGGATAATTTTCATTTTATATTTATTTTCTCTTATTTGGATTCCTATTTTATTGCCGGTGCACTAAATCGAACTCAAATAGCAGTTTAACCCCTCCTTTCTCCTTGTTTTTTTTTCGCTCAAACCCAAAATTGTATATTTTCTATTTTTACATTTTTGTTTTTTTGTATTTTTTTCATTATATATATCTTTTTTTCTCTAAAAGGCTGGACAAAGAGTTCAATTGGGGTTTTTAATAGGAACATTCAATAATTAATTTTTCGGCCTGGTTTTAATTTTCAAAAGCTAATATTAATTTCAATTCTTTCTTGTCAAGATTGCTATGAATTTCTTCTAATTTTTTAAAATTTTATCATTGATCCATATTATTTTTCTTTTCGTGTAGCATCCATGTTAAAGATGCCAGCTCCATTATCTACACAACAACAGCCAATGCAAACAATGGATACCATGCGAACGACCGCAACTGAAGACCCATCTACCAACGGACAACAGGTTGGATAAAGTTTCATTTGACAGGTAAAAAAAGGCAACCAGATAGTCTTCCATTTTCACATTTTTCCGACTGACAGAGACAATTTCAGCATTTTTCGGTCCTCGCTGCCCAACATCTTTTGAAAGCTCCGTTGGCTGCTGTCGGCCCTTTGGCTAATTTGCCCGCTGTGCCTCCGCAGTGNGGGAAATTTATTCACGAGAAGACATGTTTTTGAAATAAAAGAAATACTATTTCATTCAGTTTGCTCATAACACACGCCTAATTTTTGTCCGACTCCTTTCGATTGTCCGTTGGCTGAAAAGTGCAAAAAAGTTCGAACCGCTTGCCTCAATTCGTTATTTGTTGGACGAGCAAGCGACTCGCTATGTGGAGACAGCTGATCGCCTAGTGGAAATCGCACGCAATGAATTGCCAAATGCGCGGTAAACTCGACATTTATTTATATTATTATAAAATATCAACATGGGGGGAATTAGACCGCCAGAGGAAAAGGGTGGATGGGGCTGACAATGAGAAGGACCGATGTGGCAAAAAGATGTCTGGATATTAGATGGGGCGGGATAAAAAGAGTGGAAGTGGATAGAAAAGGACCCAAAAATAAAAAATGATCAAAGAAAAAGCTACTGATCATTAAAGGAAAAAATCATGACTGGGGTCGGCGGGTCGGTCGGGTTTCTTAACCAACATAAGAATATAAGGAACTTGGTGTATTATTATATTAGGCATCCATAGTAAAAGAGTGGGACGTGATAATGGTGTTTGTTTATGCATTAATCACTGTAACTGAACTATTTATCGACAATTTTTTTAAGTTTGCCCGCCTTTCAAGTTGCTCAAGCTGTGGATGTACTCACATTGGGCTCTTTTCCTCGTCTGCCTCAAAATATTAAGGTGTACCAAATGGTAGGAGAAATGACCTAAATATTCTTTGTTAAAGGATTGTTTCATCCCACCCGCTCCATTAAATTCCACAGAACAACGACTGACACTACGACAACTCAACCAAGTGATTGAGTTCTATCTTGCGCGTGAAGCCAGCCAACTTTCCCCGAGAATCCAGCACATAACAGTGCAAAATGGAACGGTGATTTGGTTAAAATTATCTAAATTTAAAAAAATTAAAAATTCCAACACAGGCCATTCTGCTGGTGACTGGCGAATTTGAAATGACTCTAACACGTTTGGGAGATGATCCATCCACCCGGTGGGCCTTGTTGAATATTCGAATTTTGGTGGAAAGTACTGAAGTGGGGGAAGGGCAAGGCTTGGTTCATCCACTTCAAGTAAAGTTTAATTTAAATCGAAATATCATTTCTAACTTTCAAGGTGAATTTTCTACATCAAATAGTGCAAGAAAAATTCGATAATTCTAACAAAGTGAGCTATTATTTATTATTGAATGAAATTGTAATCACTATTATATCAAACTTTTTACCTAAAAAATTTTCATTTGTATTCATTTATTTCAATAGCCACTTCTCGAAGCTTATACGGTGCTTCACTGGTTCTGTCGTTCTCTCCAATTGGACATCATTTATTGTCAAGTATTTATAAGGTTTTAAAATGTAAAAAAAATAAATGATTTTAGGCCCTCCAAATTGCCAAAATGAGCAGGAGCAAAGGATCCGATACATCAAACTATATTAGGGTGGACGAATACAATGACAAAGAATGTCGGTTAGTAATTAGCTATTGGCTTCGGAGAACGGAGAGCGAACTCAGCAAGTTAGTGTCACATATTTATAAAAAATAACCCATTATTCCAAATAAGATTGACATCGCAACATCGATTGACCATTTTTGGTGACAAAAATAACCCCGACACCGGACTCAAGATTCGCCATAAACCGCCTAATGCTGACTTGCCTAATTTGAGCCATGATCAAGGGTGTGATGTGAACATGGATATTATAATTTGTGCATTTTTGAATTTAAGCCAATCAATACAAAGGCTACTTAATGAAACCATCCTCTTCCGGTGCCAAGAACGTCTTTTGGTTATCAAACAATTGCTTGAAGCAGCTCACAGGTTAAAAATAAAATTACCCCTAAAATTACTTTTTTTTTAATAAAAAATTATTATTTTTTATTTTTCCTTAAGATTGAGTCATTTTTTCATCATTTCTTTTTTCTGAATTTTCAGGACACTCTCACAGAACCACCTTAAACAACGACCAAAACCTTCCTCCTCCTCTCCCTCACCATCCACTTCTACCCGACCTCCTCCTCCTTCCGACAACACCTTTTGTCTTCCTTCTTCCTCCTCCATCTTCCAATCAGGTCACTCTCTACTCACAATCAGTTATCCGCTCGTGCTCATCGGCGATTGCCATTCCGATGAATGTATCACTTTGGCCATCAATACCTTTACCGGTCTTGTTGTCGCTCAAGTGGAAATACTCGGTAACTTTTTCCGTTTTCGAATAGAATAAATATGCAGTATTTATTTAATAAAAAAACATTTTTAATTGAAAATTTTGTTCTTTAAATTTGTTCATAAACCTCTATTACCAAACCCATTTTAAGGCCAACGCGATGAAATACGTGAATTGGAGCACCAATTGAACTTCTCGCCCGCAATACTTCTCCATTCTTCCTCCCTGCAATCAATCACAACCATCGATGCAATTGCTCGTTCACTGGCTAGACTGCGAATTTTGGTCATTATCGAACGACTGAACAGAGCTTTGGTCGGTGTTCAGGTAAGTAAAATCTCAAAAATCATATAATTAAAACTTATAGAAATTAATATTTTCCTAACGACGTAAAAGAGTTTGAAAATTTTTATGTCAGAAGAACCAGAATATGTTTTTACAACAGATTTTCATGAAATCATGAAAAGGCATGAGCGGGTTATTGATGATTTTTTTCTTTATTTTATTGAAGCAATCGTTGTATGTTCAGGTGAATCCTGTGAGTGAGGCCCAAGCAGCTCCATTAATGACCAAACTGAAATCATTACCGCCTGATAGACGTATTTTCCAATTCATCAAGGATGAACAGTTCTATTTGGTTAGGAGATATTACATTTTACCCTCTGAATTAGTCTATGAATCTCCCTTCGCCCAGGTGATCACCTTTGTTCCGGACGAACAGTTAGGCGTTCGCGTGGACTTTCATCTGTTTTCTGCCAGTGAGAGTCGGTTAACCTTGCTCGAGTTGGATGTGGAACAAGTTTGATTATGATCTCGAATGGACATGTCTATCTAAAAAATTGTTCAGATTATTCGAGACGCTCCGCTACCGCGGTTAAACAAAGGTCATCCTTTGCAAAAATCAGAGTCATGGACCAGTTTTTGTCAACGGAATAAACCGCAGAAGTCGGACCATCAACGAAAAAACATTTGAAATGCACATTGCACAGTGATTACTTTTCCTTGTGTAATTTTGAAACACGAATGAAATCCAAGAAACACATTTACCATCATTTAATAGTACAAACAAGTTATCCGTTTGCATTAGGTGCATCCATGTACACATCTCTTAGAAAAATTAGGATGGGACACAATTGGGTTTTGACGGCGACAAAATTATTTTAATTTAAAATTAAGTATAAAAAGTGATATCGCCGGCCTCGACAAGGGCCGCCGGAGAAATGTTTGAAATTAATTTTCTCTTAAGCAAAATTGATCAATTGTTTTGTCTTAATGTTACTTACTTCAAAGGGAAATCTAGTAACGAATGATCTTGTTTACTTTTTGTACATTAATATATTTAGATTTATTATCATTCAATTAATCAGTAACCAACCACATTAATATTTTCTAACAAGTGGATCTCGATTACCTTTGCATATCCCATTTTATTTCACTCAAACATTTGGTAGATTTCCTCCTTTTTAAATTGATTAAACAAATTTCCATTCACTTTATTTATACTTCTTAAAACCCTGTTAGGTACATATCTATTTTGTTATCAAAAGCATAACGATATTTATTGTTGATTTTTTTGATAAAAGGGGATTGTATGCACATTTTTCATTTTGTTACTCATGCATAAAATATTGCTGTTGTTTTGTACACCTTTCTCTACGATTTTTTAGTCCTGTTTTTGCTTTCCAATGCTTTTGGTGGCGATGAAGCGCGAAATCCCACAGACAGGGTATGAGGACGGATCAACAACAATCACTGGGGCATCAACTGCTAAAAAAGGGCGGATCGATCCCGAAGAAAGTGGAGAGAGGAAGAAGATGGTTAGTTCCTAATAAAATCTAGTAAACTTCCTGGGCTATGCAATGTTTTTTTAAAGGACGTTCGATTGTTTCCGGTTGGTAGCTGGTTGGGCACACATCGCCAGCTTCAGGTTTTTAGAGTTATTGAATTATCAAATTGCAAATATATTGCTATTAAGGCCGCTTTCGCCGCCATCGACGATCGACTGCTGTTCTTCAGATTATGCGAAGAATTGGACGCCCGGGACATCCATTACGAGCAGGTCAGCGCCGAGCACACTGTTGGAGGTCATATGTTGCGGCTGATAGAGTAAAAATTGCGAAATACAAATCGTTTAGCTTCATTTTATCCATAACTTTTAGCATTTCCTCGATGGCTTCGCGTCATCGGGTAGAGTATGATGATTTCTTTCAGAATCTGCTCTACTGCAATATTCGTTTGGCACAGCCACTCCCCGAACGAAGGTGAGGAAATTTAAATTTTTGAAATTAATTAGACTTAATTTCCAGCCAACTCGAGTGCACCTTCGTAAATCCACCTTTGGTTCCGGATTTCAATCGTTCTGAGGAGGAAGTGGAAGCTGATAGGCATAGAGTAGGTTCTGGAGTTTTTTTCTTTTTAATTCTTTTTCAGCCTCAAACATGGGTTCAACCGATTGGCACAAGTCCCCCGCAATCGAAACAGAATCGTGTCAAACCGATGGCTTCCTCTGATCAGCAAGATAAATCAGATCCTCTCGGAAAACCACCAATGAGCCAAGTTAGGGATCGAGAAATTTAGGGAGGTTTTACGATTTGTTCAGGTGATCGCACAAAACATTGAGGACAGGCTTCTTACTTATTGTCACGTGTACGTTCCGGTCAAAAGATTCGCTCGCGCTTACACTGTTTATTTTCATCGGTTTTGTAATGTGAGGAGATTTTTATTTATTTTTTACCTTATAATTAATTACAAATAAAGGAACGTTTTTTCGTTTTTAGCATGAAACTATTTGAATTTGATCTTGAAACGATTGTTTTAATACGTGTTTTATAGGTTTACATTTATACAAATAACAAAAGTGAAGATAGCATAGCTTTCAGAAACCAAAGAAAATAGAACAAAAATATCGTTGAAGATAATCGTTTCAAAACCAATTCAAAATCTTTAATGCTAAAAACGAAAAATTTCTCCTTTATTCGCATCCAGAAACCTTTTTCGAATTAATTTCGAAATCCCTTCATTAGGTTCGAACATTTGCCTACTTCAAACTCTCGTTAGTTTATGGGGATCAGCGTGATTTACTTCTTGTTTTGGCGTGGCGGAGCAGTAAAAAATATTCGTTATGTTTTGGACAAGCGCCGCAGTCAGGAATTGCTGCAAATAGATGCAAGAGAATCAGGTTGAGATGATTGAATGATAAAACAATTTTCCATTTTTTTTAAATTGTTAAAATACTTTTTTATTTAGACGGTGGAATCCACATGTCTTGGTTAGCCAGGCGCTAACTGAACGATTCAATCGGGATCGAGACTTGGTCTGGCTGGTCAACTACCTGGTCAACACACACCATTCCCTAGACGCCATTTACGGTTTTGTGCGCACTCAAATGCATTCCACAAAGACTGCGGCACAAATGTTGGGTGCTGAAGCCGCATTTCCGGCTGAACTTATGGTGAGGAGGGAGTACTGTTAAAGTAGTTGTCCAGCTGGTTCCTGACTACTCTTTGCTCCTTCCAATAGGCTCTTTCTTATCCTTCCTTCTATTTTCCTTCTTTCTATTCATCCCTTTTTGCTGGGATCATTCTCTTCTGATCTTCTGCGACTGAATTTTCCCTCTTCTGATTTCCTTTTTCTCGCCTCTCTCTTTGATCATTCTCTACTGGGCTTTCCTTCTGCTGATCTCCTTCCATCTATCACTCCATCCTTCTCCTGATCGTTCTTTAACTTTTTTTAGTCCCATCTCTGCCCTTTGGATGAGCACACCATTCGGCTCTCCTATGGTCCCAGTTTGGCCATGGAATTTCTTTTACTGGCGAACAATCAAATAGCTGTCCGCGATTGCAGCGTCGGCTTTTCTCGTAAAACACACGGAGGACCTTCGTTGGATGTTTTTTGGCGGGCATGGCGCGATCGGACGGAAGGTGTTGCTGGAGAAATAGAGCAAAGTTTTACCGAACAACCTGCACAACAACAGCAACCACATGAGATGGAAACCAACTGACGGATCTGATCAGAATCCGGAGTCATAATAGTGATCAGATCGACAATGGTCAAATTTTCACTTTATAGTCAGTTTGGGGGAATATTTCAATCCCATCCCAAAATTCTCTAAATTCCTAAAAGCATATTTATTTATTTATTTATTTTTATTTGTATCTTAATCCAATTTCTTTTTTTGGCCTCTTGTGAATTCCCCGCCTAATCAAATATTAACAATTTGTAAAATTTCAATATCTATTCATCAAAATTTTTGTTTTGTTTTATTTTACATACATAGATGCCTTAATTTTTACAGTTTATTGAAATTCTTTTTATAATAAATTTAGAAATTCGGCATCTATATATTTTGTTATTTTATTGTAAAATTTGTAAATTAATTTTCTTAAATATTTCACACTTGGTTAAAACTGACGGGAAACGGGATTGCGTCCCCTTTTTTGTATCTTCGATTTCATGTTGGCCACAAATTTTGCCCAGAAAATGTAATCTTTCCAAAAAGGGAACGCGAGAAGGAGCTCAACATGCCCGGCCCATTCCCACCACTTTCACCTTCGGCTGCTGCTCCGACAAACAAACTGGTTGGTTGGTGTGTGTTGGCTGGTAGTTCCCGGGATTTCAGCCGCCCTGATGTGTTTCGAATCTTATTTTCAGGAACAAGAAGATCAGTTTTTAGAATTTAACCTTTGAAAGACAGCCCTTTAAAGTTTTTTATGACCAGATAAAAGCATAATTATTCAATTTTTATTATTTACCTCCTTCAAATATATTTTTCAAGAATTCGTTTGAAATTGGCCAAAACTATCCCTTCCCCTCCTCTACGATTCATTCCTTCATTTGCTCGTCNTTTATCCAAAGAAGAAAGACCCCTTACCCTCATCATCATCAGCATCCATTCCCACAACTAAAGGAGGATCACCGATGGAAGGGGAAAGTTGAATCAATCACTTTGAATTTATTGAGTCGAAACATATATTTTACATATGTAATATATCTACTCAATCTATTTATTTATATATTTAAAATTATTCCTTGTTAGTAGAAAATGATTATAGAATTATTTGCAGAGTAATCCACAGTTCGAAACAATGTTTATTAGAATGAATTGTGGCTGATTTTCCATTTTCGGGCAATTTTCCATATCTTATACATTAGTCCCCTGTGATGTGATCTTTGGTCCCTTGAGGACGATTTCCCCGGTCTGATCCATAGAAAGTTGGGTCGGATCGGTGATGTCTTATTTTACATTCCAACCTTTCCCCGTTTCAGCTCTGCTCTTCACCCTGCTCCCATTCGCCCTGCTCCGATTCGGCTCTGCTGCACACCTCAAAACCAACTACCACAACAGCATCACAACAGCGTCGGCCTGTCTCTGTTCCGCCGACTTTTCAATCCGACTACACGGTGCCTAAAACTGACGAGGAACCCGTGAGTGATAAAATAAAAATTTTGCGCCGGGAGAAACGCTTTGAGCCATCAATTCTATGAAGCGAATTCCTTATTATAAACTGCCACAGAAAAGTAGAAAGAACAGAGAAAAAGGAATCAGACAACAATATGTTTTAAGGCAACATGTTTTCGTGCCATAAAATCGAGGAGCTAAAATAAAAATTGGAATTCTCTGGCTTTTCTACGCTGATTTTATCATTTTCTTTGTTTCTTACGAGCCAGTTAATCCTATCAACAAATAAATAATATCATATATCCCTATAACTTTTTTCAAAAATTAATAATCATCTTGGATTCTAGTTCGATGGTTTGATGCCCGATTTTTCAAAATTCCAGCCAAAAAAATAAATCAAACTTTATGCCGAATCAAATTTAGGTATTGGTTAAAAACTAGAAAAATTCTCTTCGGAAGGGTTGGGTTCCCCCATTTCCGGCAAGATATGCCATTACCGCATTACCCATTACATTTTGCCCACACGGCCACGGGCCACCTCTAAATTCTGATTGAGATCCTCTTCACAAGAATCGATATATTTGAAGTAGAATTTTCTTCTTTACAACTTTCCAGTTCCTACAAATTTGGATTTGGAATTAACAGACCGAAGACAACACGAGTGACACAACGCCAGCGACGACAATGTCCGCACTGTTCAGTCGGCAACACACCATCAATGAGGACGAGGAAGAGGATGAATTGGCGATGTTGGGGAACACGACGACAGGGGACCGACGGCATCGGGAGGACGAGGAGGCAAACGCTATGGTGAGAAGTGGGGGGGGGGGGGNGGGGTCAACCAATGCTAAATTTTAGAGATGCTCGAGACTCTCGGTCTCGACTCTCGAGTCGAGACTTTTCTCGGGTTTTTTGGATCTCGAGTCTCGGTCTCGGGTTTTGAGTCTCGGAAAACGAGACTTTTTTACACTGGATTAGCTGGCCTTTTTTGGAAAAAATGATCAGGAAAAATTCAATTGATGATGTCGACATAAATTTTTTATTTTTCATCAAATAATTTTTATTTTTCCATAATTTGTTCCAACATCCTTTTCTTTAAAAAAAGAATCTAAATCCTCCCAAATTCCAAAAAATTATTACATCGCAATCACCCTCAAAAAACCAAATGTTGAAAAAAATTAAAAATTTTTCAGGCAATCTATGGAAAAAGGAAAAAAAATAGAAAAAAATAATAAAAAATTGACCAACTTTGATCAGAATTTGGTCTTAAATTTCAAAAATTTCTCCGGCGGCCCCTATCGGGACCGCCGGCATCCCTTTGTATAGTAATTTTTTTCTTAACACTGGTTTTCAGTGAAATGTTCATACTTCATATTTCATAAGGAATGGACTTCAAATAAATTTGTTCCTGATGTGTCCCCCTCATTAATTTTCAATTAGGTATCTGAAATTAACAGTTTAAAAAGTTCAAAATAAAAGCGATGTAAAAGTTTTTTGCATTTTTGCTTTGTTTGATTAAATATTTGAAGATTTTTTGTGAAATTTTTTACAAAATTTCAAAAAGTCTCGATCTCGAGTCTCGGGAAAAATCAGGTCTCGAGCATCTCTACTAATTTATAGAGTTTTTGGGGTTTGGCACGAAATTACCGAATTCAAAAAATAAAATAAATTTATCTAAGTTATGTTACAAAAAGATATCTTATGTTAATACACAAAAATTTTGAAGTTAGTTGTTTAAAAAAAATAGAGTTAATCCTTTTTCTAAAATTTTTTTGGATTACTATATAATTCGAGAATTCGACATATAAAATAAGCCCAATATTCATTCAATTCCTCTCTTCAATTTCAGCCCGATTTTGGCACAGCGCTAATGTCTGACTTTGCTCTCAATGGCGAACAAAATGGTGGCATGAAGAACGGACTACAACATGGCCAACCAGCGCAAACGACGGCGGAAGAAATCATCATGTTGGAGGAGGATGGTCCGCATGGGTAATACCTAATACATTATTTTTACGGCGTCCTTTGTCATTCAAAGTCCTGCCTTTCCGTCTATTGGCTTGGCCACAACAACAATGGCATCGGACAGTGCCAATTTTACGCACCTTCCGCCACAACATGACGAAGCAGTACAACAAACACAACAGCAAAATCGAAAACACGAAGGGGAGACGGGGACGGAGCAGAACCAACGGAGGCAGGAGGAGGGGGAACAGGGGGACACGGCGGAGGCACGAAGGGCGGCACGTCAGAGGAGGAGGGAGCCCATAGTGGTGGACTGTCGCACGCTGGAGATGGCGATGGGGACATCGGATGATGGTAGGGGGAAGTAAGGAACAATGGCACGGATCAATCACAGATGGAACTGGTCCATCCTATCTGGATATATATATATATATATATATATATATATATATATATATATTGGATTTTTAAAATTATATTTAATTATTTTAATTTCAAATTCAACTAATTTTTTGCTCTTGATCCTTCTTCCTCATTTTCAGATGGACCCAGTCCACTGGAACATTATCTTCTCGGCACCACTCTCCTGGGCCGTCTTTGCCCGTTATTTGAGTTGGCAGCAGCCGAAGCACAGCGCACTCAACTCGGCAAATTCAAAATGCCGATTAGGGAATACAATGTGAACAGCGACGGGGTGTTGAGCATAGCCTTGCAGAGGTGAGGGGTTGGAAAGCGACTCGAGAAAAAGGAATAATACAAAACTGTTTCAGTTTTGTTTTATTTTTATTTTTCATTTCAAATTTTTCCAGTTATCCAATGCCGTTGGTCTCGGTGCCCACGACCATCGGATCCCCCGCTGGCGATCAACAACACTTCCATCAGCAACAAGTGTCCCATTGCATGGTCCGCCTCCAGCTGATGGTGTGCCCCCAGGAGTTCCGTCTGGTCGCCAAACTCAATTACTGTATGCTCTGCGTTGAAAGATGCCTTGGACTTTCCATTTTCAGCTGGCCAGCATTGTCCCGCTGAGGCGGATGTGCTCGTGTTTGAACGTTTCTTTGCGCGCGAAGTTGTCCGACTGACCAACGAGCTGGCGGTGTTCACCTTCGTCACACTGTGCCGTCTGTGCTATCCGCCTATATTCCACGCCTTTGCCCAATTGATGCAGGCCCAAATGGTGCGTAACTGGGCAACCACAGATTATGAATTTATTATAATAAATTTTTTTTTAATTTTAAGAAAATATATTTTTATGAATTAAATGCCATTTCATTCAAAAGCCACCCAATTCTTGTTGATGCTAAAGGACTTCATTTTTTTCAAGGACAACAAATGGCCATGGCGCGCTGATTTGGAGCTTGTGCACACGGATGAAGTGCCGCAACAGAGCACCGGGGGACAAGCAAACGCCCAACAGCAGCAAAAGACAAAGTTTAGTGACAGTATCGTGGTCAGTCAGCCAAAGGGACCATTCCCATTCACCCTTGTCCACCATGTCCCATGATAGGTCACGGACATGTGCAAGAGATTCATATTCTTCATCCAACTGAAGCCGAGGGAGAAGACACCGCTTTATGCCCAACAACAGCAAAGGAAAACCCAACAACAGCAACAGCACACCAACGACAAACGACGGCTCACAATGCTCTACGATGTGGATGGGTATGATCCACTTGTGATTTTGCCCAAATGGTCAGGTCATATGTGATCCGAAAATCATTTTTCGTATTTAACAGGAAGAATATCATTTTTCGCAAAATTATATAGAAAATATCATCAAAAAAATTATTCTTGCATATTGTGATTCATTTGCAAAATAGGCCCTGAACCTGAACTTTATGGGGTATCCTCGGTCTGCCAGCATTGACCTTTCTTTTCCAGTGACGAGCTAACTTTGTTCAAACCAAGCGATCGACAACCACAAACATCGGAGGAGATACAGGCAATTGAAAGTGTGCTCAAGGTGGAGTTCGTCCCAAATTTACATAGAAAATCGTGAAAATTCCATCTTCTAGACTCAAACTGAGCTTGTCCGACAGCAGAAACAACAAACATCGGCCAGCTCCGATTCTCCCCACCCAGCGGCACAGCGAACTTGTTGCATTTGGCCATGTATTCGAGCTCTGTTGGGGGGACAACACCAGCAGCAGAAGCAGCAACCCCAGCAGATGGTCAGAGGGATGGGGGGAAGGACAAATTAATGTTTTCATTGATTTTAATTTAGTCTCAAAACGGACATAGACCATCAATGAATAGAATTCCGAAACATTGGATGTCAATGTTTTTTGAAATTTTCGAAATATATAATGCCAAAATTCCTTTTCCCACACTCTTTTCTTTACTTATTTATTTTTATTCCCACCCATCCCTTCCTCTATTGTACACGTATTTAATTCAATTGGACCAGATGTCTCTGAAAATACGAGAGAGTGTGGGAAGAAGTAAGTTGGCATTGTGTTTTTTGCAAAATTCGAAAAACATTAACTTCCAATGTTCCGGAATTGTCTATACATTGTTGATACTTATTCTTTTTTTTCGACACGAATTTTTCAATGTTTCTGCTTAAGAAAACATTGATTTGTCCTTCCCTAGGGGTGGGGAGGGGGTTAATATGAATCATTGACATTCCGCATAAATTCAATGAGAAATATCGGCTCAATTGCACTTTAGCCGTCCTTAGTAGTCTGGCCGAAAACTTTTTTGTTAGACTTGTTAGACCAAAAGTATAAAAGACAACATTGTTCAGAATTTCATGCTGATTCTATTGGTATAAAAATATTTCTGAAATTCTAACAAAAATGTCGAAATTTTCCCGAAATACCGAAAAATACGGTTTTAGGGGATATTTCGAATTTTTGGCCGAATTTCGAAAAAATAAAAATACCATTCGAATCAGCATAAAATTCTGAACAATGTTGTCTTTTATACTTTTGGTCTAACAAGTTTAACAAAAAAGTTTTCGGCCAGACTACATTTTTAAGGACGGTTAAAAGTTTTAAGGACGGCTAAAGTGCAATTGAGTCGAAATATCACTTCGGATGGAATTCATAATTTATGTTTTTTCCCAATTCTTTTTTTTATCATTTTCCCCCGATTCTCTTTATTCCCTCTTCTCAGATGCCATTGACATCGACTGTTGCACCCCATCAGCAACAGCAATTGTATGGAAGAGGATGAAGTTTGATCGCCCATACTAACTACTTTTTGTATATATTTTTCATTGTAATTCATATTTTTGTAATTTTTTAATGTTTTTTACAAAAAAATAAAATAACAGGAAAACACAGGTTATTTTCTGGTAAATAAAATGGCCTGAAAGAAGACGTTAGAAAAGAAAAAAACTGCGGGGAAGGATGAGAGAGAAAGAAAAAACGAAAACAACCTGCCCTAGTTATTTGCTAGTCAGCTGTGTTTTCCATCTTTTTTCATCTGGAAAGCCATTTTTGAAATAAAATCGGCTAACACTTTTTGTTAATTCGAATTATGTGTTCTTATTTTTTCAATTAAATTTTATTTTTCGCTATTCCTCAATAATACACGCTTGTATATACACTCAACGGGATTTTCCATCCCTTTTCATTGCTTCTAAGACGGTTCTCTTCCCGCTCTCCCATCATCTCCCTCATCCACCAACCACGGGCTCCCTTCTCCCCCTTCTGCTGCTGTTGCTCTGCATGGGCAACACCGTCTTCGCGGCCAACGGAATGCGCCATTCGCAGCAGCAACTTGTCGAGTATTTGGAACGGTGAGTAATGGACCATGTCGGTACTGGGCTACTGGGTCATTGTTTTATGTTTTTTCTTTTTTTTTGCTTTTGGTTTTCCTTTGTTCTGCTTCTCCATTCTCTTTATTCTCCCTCTGTTCTGCTTCTCTAATCGTTCTGTGTTTTTAGGGGTCGTCACTTCGCCAACAAGCGTGTCCGTGCCGTTCTGTTGGCCGTCGA
>LDKF01000357.1:30062-81015 GCA_001026735.1 Rotylenchulus reniformis | reverse complement strand
CCGGTCTTGTATGATACCTTGGGATTACACATATCATACAATTTTTACTTTAAAAATTTCACCTGCTTTATACCAACAATAAGTTCTAAATCCATGGAATCTTTCAGCCCTGAATTGGTTCCATGTGAGATCCAAAAGATTTAAAATATTTGCCCTTGTTCCAAGGGTAAAATTGGGAAATTGCCAACGAATCCGTTGCGAAATGGTTCTCATAAAATGCTTAAAAGGGCGGTTAAAGTAAATGTCGCATGGCTGGAGTTCACTAGTAGTGCCCTCAGGTAATGCTAAAAATGTTTATAATTTATTCACAGCAAATTATGTTACCTATAATTTTTAATTTTTTCTTTTCCACCTCGGCCATATTAAACAAATCTTTATAGCCCTTCCATGCATCTATGATCAGGCAGCTATTATCATCAATCGATGGTAAAAAAAGTTGCCCCATCCAATCGCAAATGATTTGTTTAGTCATCCATCCAGAAGTTGAATGGTGAATTGACAAATTTTTGTATTTTTCGCATTCTGCACCAAAGCCCTGTGGTACACCTCTTGGTTCGTATAATACGATTGCTAGTTGTTTTTGTACTTGACCATCCGCACGTAATGTTATATGGGCTGTATAACTATGTGTCACAGCGTTGACCCGATGGACACGACGAATAACTTTTTTCGCGCCTTTGATTGCCAAGGTCCTCCCACCAGAAAATTCTAACTATAATGTGATGATTAGGGCTTGAAAAATAACCTCGCGTTATAGTAAAATGACCTCGCGTTGAAAATGACCTCGCGTTATAGTTTCTCAGCCTAATTATTTTCCGTTATTCTGGTTAATTTTGCCTTAGGCACAATCTTTGGTTGATTTAATTATTAGCCCTGGGCAATACAATGTGTTTAAAATATTCACATTTTTTTCTGTTCAATATAGCCTTGCATACCAAAACCGGGAAAAAGCGAATCCATTTATTTTTACAGGAAGCAGATGCATTAGATCCGCCGAAAATCCGCGCGCTTAAAGCACGCCGAAAAAATATTTAAAATTATTTTTTCTCAACATTTTATATGCCATTAGCCTTTAGTATTTTGGCTATTGCTATCAAACATCATCCTCCATTATACCATATGGGTCGCGTCTCGTAAAAAGCGAGACAGCTGGTAAGTGTTCCTTGTGAGTTTAGCTTTGTCAAATTTCTTCACTTCTCACGAAAATACACCTTTAACATGACATCATCTCGCGTGAAACATACTATGTTAATCACGTATTATGCGAAGATTGAAGCCAGATTCGGATTCTATATATATTGGAAACCCTTCGAATCAAATTTATTTCTTTTTTTAGTTTTTAATTTTTCGATCTTTTTGTTTATTTCCTAAAACATGCATAAATAAAAAACAAATGCAAGAATATTCATGGAATATCATGCAGATATTTGCTGAATTCCGCCATTTCAATGCCAACGCTAGAAAAATGATTGTAACGAAACATAGAAAAACTAATTTTTGTTTTTTTTTACAGGTCTAAACGTCTGCTATAAATTTGCAAAAAGGATCTTCCGGGTTGGCCAAGTTAGTAACAAGTGATGGCCGAATCTATGGCCAAATCACGATTTAAATGCTTACTTTGGCCGATTATTTTCTCATTTGGCCAGTCCGGATAATTTTTGCAAATTTATAGCAAACATTTGGACCTATCTAATGACATCAAATTCAATCCGAGGTGGGGGGATCATCATCATCATCATGATCTTCTGCCAGCAGAAAATACTCTTCCACATCCCGTTCAAACTCCTTCCGTGCATTTTTCAAAGTGTAATGGGGTGATGGAGATAGGCCAAGCAGAATTTTGGCACCGCCATCCACAAGCTGGAAGGCCAGCTCCCGGATGACAGCCTCCACGGTGTAGTCAGAGCGCCAGCCCGATTTGGTCAGCAACTCCATGCACATGCAACCACTCCCCATTACGTGCCCTAAAATGTATAATAATAATTAATAGGTAGGGTCGTACATTACTAGCCCAAAAAAGTGCCAAGACCATAAAATATATGACAAAAAAATGCCGAAATATGCCCAAAATATGTCCCAAATGTCCAAATATGCTTTAAATGTCCGAAAATTTCCCTAAAGTATGACCTAAAAAATACAAAAATTTTGGTCAAACAGCATATTAAACCCAAAAGCGGCTTTTGCATATTTATTGCTATTTCAAAACAAAAATGAAAGTTGGATTTTTCCAAGTCCAGAGTGCTGGTGGCCCCGATTGGGGGCCACAGTAGAATTTTTTTGAAAATTTGCATATTTTTCCTTAAAAAATTTGATATTTTTTGTTTTGTAAATATGAACGAAAAATATGAGGATTCTGAATTATTTTTTTTGGAATACCTAATTTTCAAATTTCTAAAAAATGTCGAAAAATGACCAAAAATGCCCAAATATGACGGTCATATGCCTAAAAAGTCCAAAATATGCAAAAATATGACTTTTGAACTCCACAGTAGAAGGTTCAAATCATGGTAAAATGCTTTTTACGTCATTTTCAGAGACTTTGCTGGAAATGTAGAACCCTATTAATAGGGTATCAAATTTTATGGAAATTAATATTGTGCAATCACGTAAAAATTTTTAACCTTATTAGAATCTTCTACCATATTTTCCCTATTTTGCTTTTATTGTGAAAATGTTAAGCAAAATACAATAAAATCTAAAAAAATTTTTGTGGGTTGTTGAAAATTTTCGGTGTTGAAAATTTTTCAAAAATTTTTATTGAAGAAATGGAAATAATTTTAATTCTATTCAATTTTCTTCATAAAATTGCTTATGAAAAAACATACAATTTTTGAAGAATTTTTTGCACATTTTGGCATAAATATAGGCATAATACAAGAATTTCAATACCAAAAATTAAGTTTCCATGGATTTTTTTAAATGTATTTTTACTTTGAAAATTTTGCATTACCTCCCGTGATGCTAGGCGACACGAGACGGACCAACGGCGGCTCCATGCTAAAAAGGTTGGAATCTTAAAAAAAATTCAACCTTGATAAAAAGGTTGTAAATTAGGTGCCGTGTCGTTAAAAAAGTGGCCAATGTGGCCAGTCTGGCCAAAAGCCTTTTTTGTAAGACTTGCTAGACCAAAGGTATAAAAAGCCTGTGCAGAATTTTATGCTCTTAAAATACACCTTATTTTTAGATTGAATTCTTGGAAAAAATTCTTGCCCCCTCTGGGACCCAGCGAAAATCTGTCCCAGTTCCCGTCTCTATGCATATTTTGTTAGAAAAACAAATATATCTAGCTTGATTTCTTGCTTGATTATAATAAATATTCTTACGGGAATTGTTCATTGAAGACAAAATTGAAAAGCAGATGGTCCTGATTGTAATTCTTGGCCAATTTTTGCAAATCATCCATCAAACGACTTCCTTTATAAAATATCTAAAAAATAACGGATGAATTGGAACCTTATTTGAAAAATCATGCTAGATTGTTTGGTCCAAAAGTGAAAAAATTTCATACACATTACCGTATTTTTCCTAATTTTTTATCCTATTTTTTAATGAAGTTGATTTTAGATCCTCAAAATTAAAAAAAAATGGAACCTTCTTTATGGTCAAGAATTTAATATACCGTATTCTCTCTAATGTAAGCATCTCTTCTATTATAAGTACCCTCTCTAATAAAAGCACTCTTTGCAGGGACGTTGAAAAATATAAGCACCCTCTCTAACATAAGCACCCCTAGAAATATTATTCAATATTGACAGAAATATGACAGTAGAAATTAAAGTTTTTTCTTGAAATACAAGAAAAATTTCCATCCGGGGTTAGCATTTTGCTCATCTCTTAGATTTTTTTAGAAAATTAAGGAGAATTTAGCCAAAAATAATCAATTCTTATGAATTTTTCTATATTTTTGGCCCTTTTGAATCCATCCCCATATTACATTATTTAGTTGAAAAATATAAGCACCCTCTCTATTATAAGCACCCTCTCTAATATGAGCAACCCTCGGAAGGACATTGAAAAATATAAACACCGGTGCTTATATTAGAGAGTTTACGGTAAGTGTATTCAGAAAAAGTGATTAATATGCAGACTGATTCAATTACCACAATAGAGAGCTGCTCCAAATTTCGGCCAAACCAAGTTTCGGTCAAATCAAATTTCGGCCATATAGCCAAAAAGCCAAATTTCGGCCAAAACTAAAAATAAACACAAGCAGTATGTGAATATTAAGTATTTTAAGAACTTTTACGGCATCCCGGCTATGCACATATGATTTTACGGGTTCTACATGTGGCATCCTGGGTATGTACGGTGCTAGGTCGTTTGGGCGAAAAGTGCAAAAATAAAATAAGTCCCAGAAAACTTTTTTGTTGGACTTGTTAGACCAAAGGTATAAAAAGAAAATTTTGTGTAGAATTTCAAGCTGATTCTGTTGGTATAAAAAATTTTCTGAAATTTCGACAAAAATAAAGAAATTTTTTCGGAAAACACGAATTTTTTATATTTCGACTTTTTCGACATTTTTGTCGAAATTTCAGAAAAAAAATTTATACCAACAGAATCAGCTTGAAATTCTACACAACTTTCTTTTTATACTTTTGGTCTAACAAGTCTAACAAAAAAGATTTCTGGGACTGATGTGTTATTTTTGCACTTTTCGTCCAAACGACCCAGCACGGGTATGTACATGGTGATTTGGTCGAACTTTGGCTTAGCAAAAATTTGGCTTTTTGGCTGGATGGCCGAAATTTGGTTTGGCCAAAATTTGGTAGCGTCCATTAGAGTTGGAAAATAATTAAAAAAATATATACATTTTGAGATAAAATCTTATTTCTTACCTTCGCTTTAATCTTCACCTCCCATTCGTAAATGTTGTCTTCTCTTATTCCAACGCTAAACTCGTCTAAATGTAGGAACATTTTGATTCATAGCTTGACAAAATTGCAATTTGAGGACCTCCCTAATATACCGTGAAATCTACCGTATTGACCTATTAGAACGGCCCCCTCCATTAGACCGGCCCCCTCTATTAGACCGGCCCCAACCAAAAAAGATCTCCAAATCTGAAGTCCAGTCGAATGTATGTTTTTATTTCTGATAAAGTTAAATTTCTAAAAGAATGGAATGTTTATTGAGATTTTAAAAACTTTCATAGGAAATTTTTGAATAATAATAAGTTTTTTCTCATTAAAAATATGAAAATTTTTAAGAAACGACATCAAAAATTTCCACAAATTTTATCGAAGGTATGTATCTATTTCCCGAGTTTATAGAAAAAATTTTCATGGTTGAAAAATAAAGCGACCCCCTCCATTAGACCGGCCCCCTCTATTAGACCGGCCCTCTCGAGGGTTGAAAAATAGAGCGGCCGGCCGTTCTATTAGAGGTAATACGGTATATTAGAATACTCGGGTGTTATATTTTTCAATACTTCTGCAGAGGGGTGGTTTATTTGAGGGGGGTGTTCAAATGCAGGGGGTGGTGGTCTAATACAGGTTTTACGGTAAGAGGCTCCCTGGAGAGAGGTTGAAATATATAAGGGGGCCCTCTAATATGAGGGGCCCCATAGAGAGTACTTGAAATAACATAAGGGGCCCCATATATTAGAGGTATTACGGTAGACCATATTTTCTGTGCTAATGCTTGTAAAAATCGAATTTTAGTTCGGATGCCTAGAATATTGTCTTGGTAAGCTCGATGTAAATTCGGAATATTATTATTTTTTCAGGCTGATTAGGAGGCAAATCCGATCATGTCGCCCTCTCTCGTCCAATTGCTCTACACATGAATTCGACCCTTACAATAAGGGCTTTTTGATCTGTTCATTTTTTTCCGATTTTTTGATCATTTTGTTAAAAGTGCACTGAATTTTGAGCTTTGCTCTTTTTTTGGATGAATTATTTTCATTTTTAGTTTTTTACTGCCCAAATGATCGGCTCCCCGTAAACTAACCCTCATTGTTGCTCTTCTGCAACAGTCGTAGTTCCCTTAGCAACCTTTTGGCACCCTTCAGTGAGCTCAGGTCTGTGTTTGTGCCAACCTCCGATGCCGAACTCGGTTCAGCTTTGGCCTTTTCCCTAATGTTTGTGCCAACCTCCGATGCCGAACTCGGTTCAGCTTTGGCCTTTCCCCTAATAAATCTCGACATCATTTTGGCCAAAGGTGGTGCAGCAGCCAATTCAGTGGCCAACAGTAGTACCAGTAGAAAAGTCAAAGAATTCATCACTTTTATAACAATGTACTAACTGCAAAGAATAACGCACTTTCATATTCAATGGAATATTTAGATAATTTTTTTGGGGTAAATGTAATGGCTGGACGAATAATTGTGACTGAATGCAAATAAAAAGTGTTTATTTCCTGGGGAAATTTTTATCATTTTTGCAAATCTAGGTAGTTAGGAAAATGCGAATTCTAAGGACAAACTTACACTTTCAGATGCCCATTACTAAACTTTTCACGAAAGAGAGGACTTATTTTAGAGAGAGTCTTATTTTTCAAAACCCTCTCAAAAGGAATATTATTTTAGAGGGGAATACCATTTCAAAAAGGAGTCATTTTAGAGAATAGGATATTTGTAAAATGTAAAATTGAGCATAATCAGCGATCAGATTTAACTTTGTCATTGACATCTCCAAAAATTATCGCGATTCTTGTAGGGATTAAAATAAGTTATTTATTTATTGAATAAATTACATCTTTATTCTTCGCTCTTTTTATGCTAAATTGGCGATGTGAATGGAATATCTAAAAATATAAAATATGACGTACTATGCAGTTAATCAAAAATATATTTTTGACTGGTGAAAATGAGTTGTAATAATAAAACAGATTACATATTCAATAAGTGGCATAAAATATTTCTAATTTTACATGAATTATAGAACAAACTGGGGTTTTGGCATTTTTTTTATAAAACGATAAATTTTTTATGTAAAACATATGTAAAACATAAAAAATAAATGAAAATTACCTTCTTAATCAATTTTTATTTTTTTATAAATTTGTCGAGGGAATTGCGAATTCAAACAGATTTGGGCTACATCGGAAAGGAGATTTGGGCAACAGTAGCCAAATCAAACAGATTTGGGATTTCAAACAAACATTGTAGCCAAATCAAACAGATTTGGGCTCCAATCCATGTACATAGATTGAAGAGTGAAAAAATTCACTAAAAATATGAATTTTCATAGAAATTGTGCTTTCGCAGATTTTTTGGAGATACTTTTTGCTCTTACATTAGATTTTATCAGTTAGGTTATCTTTCTCTTATTATTTATTATCAATTTCAATTTTGAACTCGGTGTACACAAAAAAGGATGGATGAAAATGTTCATCAAATCCCGTTAAAATTCTCTTCCATCGCCTTTGATGCCATTGGCGGCAGTTGTGTCATCGTCGTCGTAGTCAGTAATTTTTTGCCCCAATTGCTGATCACTCGAAAGAAGCCATAGCCCAGGGCGATGATCACTATGCTAGCAATGACCTTAAAATGGTGATGTTATGTTACTTAAGTAATAGAAATAAATTTATTAAACGGGTAATAAAAATTTTTAATGTGATTTTTAATAAATTAAAAAAATGAATGACTATAATTGATGCAAATTACATACCAGGGTACCCGTAAATTAGTTTGTGTTTTTGCATTTTTAATGAATTTTTTTTTTCATTTTTCAGTTCAAATTTTCATGTCTAGAAATAATCTGCACACCGCAAAAATCAAGTGCTTCAAAAACAGTACAGTATATTGCAAGCAAAAAATTTAAAAGCATGAAATAAAATGTAAAGGATTCTACACATGGTGACCATACTTTGGGTTTGAATCGATCTCGATTCTGGCTTCTCGAAAAATCTCGAATCTCGATAAATCTAGAAAAATGATGGAAAGTTTCGTGATCGATCTTTATCCGACATTTTTCGGGAATTTCGAGTAGAGATTCTCGAAAAATCTCGTCTCGATCCGTCCGGTCTTTAGTTTATAATGAAGGATACCGAACCTACCAAAAATTGGTTCGGACCAATTCTACTAAATTCAGAGGTAACAAGACCATGATTATTAACTTCTGACTTTTATATTTAGAAATTTCCAAAAACATTGCAATTTTCGATATGAGATAAGCTGATAGTATTGATACCAAGAATGAGAGATTAAAAAGGCTAAAAATCCAATAAGCGGTGTTGATCCAGTAAGAATCAACATCCCACCAGGGCTCCAGGCCGGCCCGGCCCGGCCCGGACCTCAATAAAAAAAAGCCCGGCCCGGCCTGTCCGTCGACTACCAGACCAGACCCAGCCCGACCTGCCCGGATAGGCCCGGAAAAAAATTTTTACCAAAATTTTTCCAAAAAATTTTACCAAAATTTTTCCAAAAATTTTTAAAATTTTCCAAAAAAATTTTTGGCAGAATTTTTTTACCATTTTAAAAAATCATATTTTTTTATCAAAAAAGCATAAAAATAACAAGAATTACGAATTCGAATAATATATTTTATACGTTCTAACATCATTGAAAAAAATTTTAATCCCCGAACAATTTTTCAAAAATTTTTAACTGAATTTTAATTTTATAAATTTTCTTGTGCTAACATAGATAGGTAATGTTTCCTCCCCCCCTAATTTTGCCAATAAAACTTCCCAATAAAATGCTTGGTATACTTTGACTTTCTATATAAAAAAATCATCTCCAAAAGTGCCGACAATTTGAAACAATTTTCAAGTTTTTTTTGATTAAATTTTAAAAATAATTTATTAAAAATATTTTTAAAATTAAATTTCATTTTTTATTTATAAATTTCAATATTTTGGGCTGTGGTCAGAAAACCCCCTAGAGGGCCTATCCGGGCCCCGGCCCGTGCACACCCCTGCATCCCACTGCGAACATTTTAAATTGTAAAAAGACCAAAATTGACCAATTGTAGCGGAGGTGCGGTGAACAGGAAGCCAATGTAGGCGATTGTTTCCAGAATGTAGATCAGAAAGGCGAGGGTCTAAAAAATATTATGAAACTTTATTTATAAAATTCAATCTTTTATACACCTGTCTATGGAAATGGGAGCCCAAAAAGCTCCCGATTGGTGCGCAAATGCTAGTGATCGGCACAGTCACCTGTCAATTTTTACCAAATTTATTTTTTAGACATACCGTATTTCCTCTAATTTAAGCCCCGGGGCTTAAAAATTTCAACCCCCTCTCTGAGGAGGGCTTAAATTGGAGGGGGGCTTAAATTTTTCGACTCTAACTTGAAGGGTGGAGGGTGAGAAAAAATAGATAAATTTTCCTTGAAATCCTTAAAAATCTTTAATTTCTAAGTTAAAAAAATCATAAAATACTATTTTTAAATCAAAATTTTTTTGTATCGATATTTTTATAAAAAAATTGTCGGTATGAACTAAGAAATTGCTATAGCTGCTATCCAGAAGTAGAATGGGAGGTACTTGTGGAGTTTGAGTACTGTTTTTGACCCCCAAAAATTTGTATTTTTTTTATTTATTATCGTAAATTCATCTAAAAACGACTTTCCTAAGGATAATTTTTGACGCTGAATCATTCTTACGTCCAGTTTGGCCGATTTTGAATTTTATGAATTTTGATGTCAGCGTCTGAAAGTAAAACAGATGACGTATTACCTCAAGATGGGCATTGGAATAGGATTCAGTGTCAAAAATTACCCTAAGGAAGTAGTTTTAGATGATTTTTAAATGAAGTCATTTTTAGACGATCTTTTTTTGTGGTCAAAAACAGTACCCAAACTCCACGAGTACCGAATTGGAGGGGCTTAAATTAGAGGGGGGCTTAAATTTTTCAATCCACTCTCTGAGGGGGCTTAAATTGGAGGGGGGCTTCAATTAGAAGGGGGGCTTAAAATAGAGGAAATACGGTATTTTGATGTTGGATTATTGCTATTTGACCTTTATGTAATTGTAAGCCAATGTGCTGATGGCTTCATCCATCATTATCGCTCTCCAATAGAAGCAAAATTGAGAATTTATTGCTATAAATAAATGATAATTAATTTGTGTAATTCATACGATGACCAATGCTGTATAATTTACCCATTATGACAACCGTGGTTGGTGTAGCAATTTTTTCGCTGACACTGAACAAGAGGGTAAGTGTGGAAAAGGTGCAAATATCGACACCTAAAGAAGATCGTTTTGTGTTCTTTAGATCAAAAAATAAATCCGATAAAATTTTTTCAATTTGGCAATATCTTGTGCTCTGGCCATTATTCGGACAATTATAGATCAAAAAATAAATCCGATAAAATTTATTAAATTTGGCAAAATCTTGTGTTCTGGCCATTATTCGGTCAAATCTTCTATATAAATATGAAATAAAGTAATTTTTGCAAAAAAAACATAATATAAACTAATTGAATTATTATGAACATGGATTTTAATTTGTAATCTTTTTTCTTGACAAAGTCCTATTTTTTAATCCAATTTCATCCGTAAATATATCCGTAATAAATATTATTTAAAAATAAATTAATTTTTACCGCTTCCAGCGAATGAAGTGAATATTCCTTAATAAAAAATAATTATTAGCCAAGTTTTAGTCGCTAGAAAAAATATTTTTTAGTTGCTATAATACCCCCAATGAAGCCGGTAAGTACTAGAATGCCCGATTTCCACACGCAAAAGTGTTGAATGGTGGGGAAGGTGGTTCGCTTCTTTTCGCAGTTCAAAATCCACAACGAAATGGCGAAGGAACTCCAGATGGACACGAAGAGCATTTTCTCGGATTGGGCCGAGAACAGGGGCTCCAACTTGGGAAAAGTAACAAAAAATTTTTTGGAAAATTTTAACTAGGGTTACCGCGGGGTCCCCGCTCCCCGCGGGGACGTCCCCGTCCCCCCGAGGGTTGCCAGTCCCCGTCCCCGCGGGCCTTGTCCCCGCGGGGACACGGGGACAAAATGCACCCCTAAGAATGGGGAAATCGGCCAAAATTAATCATTTTTTGGGAGATAATGGGGAAAAATAAATTTTTCCTAAACTACTTTTTCATAAGAAATGTTCGAAAAAATCGAAAATTTTTCTTAAGAAACTGGTCTAAAACGTCAAAAATTTCTCCCGGCGATCCCTATCGGGACCGCCGGACCACCCCCTCTGCCCAAAAAAATTGCTTAATTTTTAGAAAGAAATGAAACATTGACACCCTTCCAAATCATTGGTACCCCCTCCAGCCGAAATCCTAGATCCACCCCTGCCCTATGTATATGTTAGCTTAAATAAGAAAATTTTCATTTTAAAAAATTTAGTCCTTGAGATTTTTAAAAAAATCCAAAATTATTATAGGTCTCCGAGTTTTGAAAAATATTTAAAATTTTTAAATTTTTATAGACAAACGTGGAACTCGAAAAAATTTTTTCATAATTCTCGGATTTCTTGAAAATTTCGAAATTGTCTTAAAAATAATTTTAAAGTTTTTAATTGATTTAAAATTGATGGGAAAAAATTTTCGAAATTTTTTTCATTAATTAAAAGACTTAGAAAAAATTCTTGTCCCCGCGGGGACCCCGTGGGGACCCCGCGAAAAGCTGTCCCCGTCCCCGTCCCAGTCCCCGCGAGGGTCGCCACTCCCCGTCCCCGCGGTGACCCGTCCTCGCGGGGATTCCTGCAACCCTAATTTTAACCGATCTTCCTTAAAATTGCTCATTTTTTTGATACACTATAACTATAATGAAGTATTTATCGAAAAAAATTTTTTTCAAAAAATGACATGAAGCATTTAGAAAAATCAGTTGAAAATTCAAAATTCTGAAACAGATATTTTTTATTACTAAAAAAAATATTTTTTCGAAATTTTAATGTTGCGCTTATTTTTAAGTAATTATTTATAAAGGAATTAAAAATATTGTTTTTATTTTTTATTCATTACCAATGTGAATCCGACCAATGCCCCAGGAACCGCACCAATAGTTCCGAAAATAATTGCACGCCTAAAAAAATTTTAAAGCACAAATATTTTTGGAACCAAACCATTCAATCTGGATTCGCATGAACAAAATCACAAAAAATGCCATTGACATTCCGATCTAAGAATTTAAATTATTTCTCAAATGGTTAAAACAAAAAATTACAGCTTGGATCATGATGGAAAAATCACGAGCCGTATGCGGTTTTGTGTGCAAAATAAAGGTCATAACCTAGAAAAAAACAAGATTATTTAGCATTTTTATAAATATATTTGTTTTAGAATTTTTGTAAAATTATTTTCCAGGAATTAATTTCATTTTATATGGAAATAATATAAACAGGATTATTATTTTATAACATTTTATTTTTAAAATTACATATAGCATTTTAAAGACAGCTTATAAACCAAAAATATATTGAATTTAGGCCAATAAAAAGGGATAACTAATATTTTTAATTTGGAATAAAATTCTTAATTTTATTACCTATTTTTACACCCAAGAATATTAGCCTCTAACAATTTAACTGAAATAATTCACTTGACAAATTTTTGTTCAAGAATATTAATAGATAAGCCAAAATATTTTAAATTATTTTTAATTGCCAATTTATTCAACCGGAAAAGCTACGGCTCCTCCGCCTTCACTAGTCATTCCTTAAAAAATTAAAAAATTTATTGAAAAACGAACAATATATTTTTTTAAATTAACCTGCAATTATTGAGCCAATGACCATCGTAACGGGCATTTGCCAATCTTTACAAAAAATGTAAATTATAAATAAAGATAATATTTTTTACGCGTTGGATAAAGTCCGAAGAAATTGTATTTGAAGGCCAAAGTCCACCATATAAACTAAAGAAAAAATTATCATATAGAGAAAAATGAGGATTTTTTATAGCCGAATCACAAAACCCGGATACGTTAAAAATATTTCTTGATTCCAAATTGCAATGAGAGAAGAGCAAAAATTAATTACAAAATAATATTTACGGCTCTCACTATTCAAATTAATGTTCGGCACCGGTCCGGGCTCCGGGTCCGGTCGAGATTCAATCGGGATGAAAAAAAAACAAAATACTTTTAAAAATAACTGTAATAAAAAGTAAAAAAAATCAGCCCGATGCGGGGCTCGAACCCGCGACAACCAGATTAAGAGTCTGGTGCTCTACCGACTGAGCTAACCGGGCGTTTAAGACTAGAGATAAGAACTAATAAAATGCTTATTTTCCTCACTCGCATTCTCCCAATATTCACTTACCAATATTAGAACATCAATTTAACTATTTTCTTTGTTTAAATTACATTATTTTTGAAATAAAATAGCATGTTTTAATCCCAATCCCGATCGGGATCTCGAAAAAATTCTATCGGAGATCGGGATTGAATCGGGATCCCGATACCGGATCCGGTCCTAATAAAATTGAAATCTTTCGGGACTGAATAAGGTTCGGGATTGAATCGGGATCCCGGTACCAGAGCCACCCTCCGCCCCGAACACTATTCAAATTAAACAAAGAAAAATGATATTACTGTCCAAAAATAGAGCAAAAAATTAGCTACAAAATTATAGCAAGTACGATCGGATTGACCAGCTATGAAAAAACTTATGGCCCAAATAATAATTTTGGCCAAATTCACGTATAGGCCATAATCTAAACGGAGCAATTGGCTGGGTTTTGGATCATTTTGTAGCTAATTCTTTTCTTTATTTTTTTTGTCAAAATAATCATTTTTTCTAACTTTCAGCTGATCAAGGGGCGGGCCGCAAAATCAAGGGGCGGGCCGTACCATTTAAACCCGTATAAAATTTTTTATTATTATTTAGTCGTAACATTTTTCCGATTAGCTAAACACATATTCAGAAGAGCTTATTAGCAGGCAAATTTTGTAGCTTTTTCAACTTCTATTCTGTTTGAGAATTTATTATATTTTTTGTAAATGAATTTTTTTTATTTTTCTATAGAGATTAATTCAATTTTTGAAAGTATATACACTTTTTTGACCTGCGCGACACTGAATGGGATCAGCATGGCCACCCAGTTTCTGTATTTGCTCAGCAATTTTTGCTCAAAAGTTGCATTTGGAGGCAGCGGAAACGCCGTTTCGGTCTCGCCAAGACCATGCAGTTTTTGGCCTGAATTTTTAAAAATATATTTTTTTACAAAGTTGTTTTTTTTAATTCAGCAAAATAAATTTTTTAATTCGATTTAAGCAAAAGAGAGAGATTTTTTAAATCAAATTTGTACCAAAAGATAATGATAAAAATTATTTTATATTTTTTAAACAAAATCTAATTGAAAAATGGCATTTAGAAAACGATTCCCTGATGATATGAATTTTTTACCTTCCCAAAAATATTTCTTGAACCAATCGGCGCGGGTCCGTTTTTTCGATCCTCCAAGTGTGGCGGTTCCATTCTCGACAAGATATCCATCCTCTTCAGGTTTTAACAAAGCGACTCCATTGCTATGGTGAGGAGGAATTGGCATAATAATTAATTACAAAAATGCTAAAATTTTGAAAATAAAAATCGATAGATCATAATGTCAGCCCCGTAAAGTGATCGATGGTGTGAAGGTACAGAAACTTAATTTTGGTTCCTGGCGTGCTGAGTCGTTTCGGCCAAAAGTACAAAAATGGGCGTTTCGGCCAAAAGTGCAAAAATAAAATAACATTCCCAGAAAACTTTTTTGTTAGAACTGTTAGACCAAATGTATAAAAGGAAAAGTTGTGCAGAATTTTATGCTCTATCTGCTGATATAAAAAGTTTTCGAATTTCCAACAAAAATCTCGAAAAAAGTCAAAAATACCGAAAAATACGGTTTTTAACCTTTTTTCGACATTTTTGTTGGAAATTCGAAAAAATTTTTATATCAACAGATAGAGCATAAAATTCTGCACAACGTTTCTTTTTATACATTTGGTCTAAGAGGTCTAACAAAAAAGTTTTCTGGGGCTGTTATTTTATTTTTGCACTTTTGGCCGAAACGCCCATTTTTGCACTTTTGGCCGAAACGACATAGCACCGGTTCCTGGCAACCGCGCAATTTTTGCTCGTCACATATTATGCGCAACATTTACGCGGAAATGTTGTAAAACCGTTTTTGTAACATCCATAGAATAATTAAAAATTATTATTTTTGCTTTGAAAATTTGTAATGGCATATATCATAAATAATTTTCGAATCAAGATATTTTTTCCCAAAACATTGTATTAAAGTAATCTATAAAAATAAAATTTTAAACAATAATTAAAAATTTTTGGATAATTTTTGTCTTGAAAAAAAACGTTCTAATTCAATCTTAAGTCAACCAGTATATGTTAAATACCTATTTTGGTTTTCAGTTCTCTATGAGGCCTTTTTAAAGCTCTAAGCCTGCGAAATTTTTTTAGAAAGATCTGAAATCTGTGAAATTTTTGAGAAAAATTTAATGCCTTATTGTTGTCAATTTTGACTGGTGTGGTCTTGTGCTGAATATCAAAATTTAGTTCTAATACATCATTTAGAAGATAAAAATAATAATTTCTTTAAAAAAATAATAATATTTCACTTCAAAACCCATCATTTTCGAACACTGAATTTTGTTGATGATGATGTATGGAAAATTTCAAGATTTTTAGTGCGAAAAATTGGCTAAAATCTGTCTGGTAAATACGAAAAGTGCAATTAAGGGGGTCAAAATAAGAAGACGAACAATTATCTTTTTGCTCGTAAACTGGAAGAGGGAATGGAGTTTTATGTGTTCGTTGTGTGTTTGGCGACTACAACCCCAACAGTGGAGAAGTTGTGCGCAACCAATTTTGTCCGCTGACGCAATCTTCTTTGACCTTTGTTTTGGGGGAAAGTTTGTGTCCAATTAAAATTTAAAATGAACAATTTGGATAAAATCGCTAAACATTTATTTTCTGCAATTTTGGCACTTATATAAAAAAAAATTTTTGAAAACTTATTTCACCAAAACACTTAATAAAAGCTCGAGTTTTTTTCGGAATGGGTCCCGATCAGTTCACGGGGTTAAGACGGAAGCCTTAAGGTTTTATTAAGACTTTTTGTTTATTTTTAAATCTGTTCATAAATAAATGAATCATGGAACAAAAACTGCTTGGAAGCTTTTTGTTAATACATTGTTCTCAAAAATGGTGGATCCTTAATACCCAAATACTTCAGATTCTTCTAGAGATATGGTCGAAAAAAACATAGAAAAAAATGATTTCGTTAAGAAAGTCCTCAGAAGAATCAAATTTTAAATGATAAAAATTTTTATAATGCATTTTTATGCAATAAATTTGTTTCCACCAACAATTTCGGCGGGAATTTTGTTATTTCATTGAGAAAATGATATTGGCGTATACTATGTAAGATCATAAATGGAGAAATAACTGGTGCTAGGTCGTTACCGCTAAAAACCGCCACGAGATATAGTCTGTACTAAAACTTTTTTGTTAGACTTGTTAGACAAAAAGTATAAAAGGCAAAATTGTTCAGAATTTTATGCTGATTCGAATGGTATAAAAATTTTCCGAAATTCGGTCAAAAAGTTCGAAATTTTACCGAAATACGGTTTTTAGGGGATATTTCGAATTTCGAAAATTCGGTTTTAGGGGATATTTCGAACTTTTTGACCGAATTTTGGAAAATTTTTTATACCCGAATCATCAGTAAAATTCTGAACAACTTTTTCCTTTTATAAAATTCTGAACAACTTTTTTCCTTTTATACTTTTTGTCTAACAAAAAAAGTTTTAGTAGAGACTATACCTCGTGGCGGTTTTTTTTAACGGCCCAGCACCGAATTGACTACCTTACGGTCATCATCATATCAAATTTCTGCGAATTCCTCTTATCGCACGCCAGTCCATTCTGCAGAGCAAAGTGAATAAACTAGTCAAAAAACATTTGATATGATAAAAGCATAAAAGAGAGCAAACACTTTGTTGCAATGTTGTCTTGATCCACAAAAATATGATCTGATTCGTGAGCAGATCCTGATCTGATACACTGGATCAGATCAAGAACAGCTCATTTTTGTAATTTCAGGATCAAATCAATTCACTTCCGGATCATTTTTTCATATGATACAAAATGATCCATTTTTCGGATTAGATCATAATTTGAGGGATTAGATCATAATATATTTTTTTTGGTCTAGAAATTAGCTATCGATGATAAATTTAAACCTCATTTCCTAAGAAAATTGGTTAATTTTTTTGTAATTTTACATGATATTTAATACTGAAATATAAATTAGAGTTCAAACAGTACAGTGGTACTGTACAGTAGTTGCCAGTAGTACTGCATACTGTCTACTGGTTTTTTCGCCGATCAGTAGTAAAATCAGTACAGTAGTTTTCCAGTGGTTTTAGTACTGAGTACTGTGTACTGGAACTCCTCCACTACTGGTACTGTATACTGATACTGGATTTTTATACAGTATTTTACAATCATCCAGCCCCACCCAAACTTTTAGGTGGGGCTGGATGATTTACAATTTTTTTTAAATTTTTTACATTAATAAAGCCTTACAGTGAAATTTGGTTTGCCCCCCCCCCCGTTAAAAGTTTGCCCCCTCTCCTTCGTCAACATAAAGCTCTGACCTACTTACCTATGTAGAATAGAAATTGTTTTGAAAGTTATTTTTGACATATTTCATCAAGTTTAAATTATTTGTAATTTTCAATTATATTTTTTCAGTATATTTAAGTAGATGACTTTTTAATACATATTTTACTTATTTTACACTTTGCATTCCACACACACATCCATTCCCAGATTCTCACACTCTCTGTAGTGATGATTCATCGAAATTAAGCAAATCGGGCAGATCCACAAATAAATTTGGCCAACATTCCCTGAAATTTTTTTCATTCTAACACTTTCATTTTATATAACTCGTACAATATAATCAATCATTTCATAAGTTAATCAGTTTCGTTTAATTCGTCAAGAACTCCGATTTTTTGGTTTATGCGATTAACACAAGTTGAATAAATATTTATGCGAAAAATATGGACAGAAAAGGCTTGTTACAAACACGCGTGGTCATCGAATTTGTCAATAATGGGTTCGAATGTTTATAGGCTTGTGAAGAATGGCTAGAGATAAAATACAAAACAGACAAAACAGCCACAGGTTTGATTTTTTTATTAATTGCAATCGTTGGATGAATGATTTATACAGATTTTTTGAAGGTACCCATATTTGTTGCAAATTTTCGGGAGGCAAAATGGCATTGGACAAGGCAGAGGATTATGCCACCGAAGTGTTGTGATCTTGAACAAACCAAAAAAAGAGCCTAAAAATTTCAAACTCAAAAACAAAGCGGGTATGTTAGAGAATCTTACAATGGCTGAAACAATTTCCAAAACATTTTTTTTAAATTAGATGGCATCAAATTCAAAAATATTTTTCATTCTTCAACAAAGCACATCTAATAAGCAGAATATTTGACCAAGTTTGTACTCTGGGAGATTTTTTTAAAGCAACAATTCGTGGTTTTGGTCAAAGTGATAGCCATAACTTTTTTCACACTTGGCAAAATTAGTGTAGGTAAGTTTATAGTAGACATGTAGTCCAATCTATTGGCACCAAACTTAACTAAGAGTTGGGCAAAAGGTTCCGGGCGGGAATCGGACCGCACGCCTTCGGACGGGCGATTAGATCAGGGCTTTTCCTCTCGCCGTAAAACCGATGCTCTTGCTCTACCGTCTGAGCTGCATTTGCCTGTCTCTCTTGTGGATCTCCACAGGCGTTTTAACGGCGACACTATATTTCCTCCAATTTTTAAAATTTTCCTCAAAAACTTTTTTGTAAGACCTTGTAAGACAAAAGTATAAAAGGCCAAAATGTGCAGAATTTTATGCTTTATCTTTTGGTCTTTTTAGTTTTTCGAAAGTCCCTGATAAAGTTCGACTTTTGTCGAAAATATCGAAAATTACGGTTTTTTCGACAAAAGTCGAACTTTATCAGGGACTTTCGAAAAACTAAAAAGACCAAAAGATAAAGCATACTGCACATTTTGGCCTTTTATACTTTTGTCTTACAAGGTCTTACAAAAAAGTTTTTGAGGAAAATTTTAAAAATTGGAGGAAATGAAATTGGAGGAAATAAAGGGAGCCCGTTTTAACCGTCCAGCCAGCTTCTTCCTTACACTTATTTCTCACAATCAGTTTGCTTTGAGTTGAGTGTCGCGGATGACCGCGAATAACAGTGAAAGAGCCAAAATAATCCAGAGAAGCATGAAAAAGCGCATTGTACGGGCTCTTCCCCGGTGGTGTGGTGGCTCAGCGGTTAGAGCAACAGTTTGCCAAAGGGAAGGGACCCAAGACCGGTGGTTCGATAACAGCTACACCCATTCTTTTATAGAAATTTTGTTTCATGCGTCAGCTGCGTACTCGTCGCGATACCGATACATAATGATTTTTCTTGCTTCCACATTCAACCAGCCACACTCAAATATTCCTAACCGCGCCGGTGAGAATTGAACTCACATTTCTCCTAACTGGGGAGAAGAGCTTTCACCATTAAGTTACAGTGAAACGCTTGCCCGTTCCGCTTATGGATGCCTTTATCGGGGTGTGAATCAGTGGTGGGAACTCGTACTCGTACTCATACCCACCCTCCTACTACGAATACGAAGTATGAGAGGTTAAAAATCGTGGTACGAAGTACGAATATGAATGAGTATGACCAAATTGCGAAATTCCAGCCATTGCTGATGGGAACACGTCATCGAGAGGACCTAATTTGCCTAATTTGTCCATTCTTACCTTTAGATCCTGATACAGTACACACTTCTGATTTAAGGCTTAACTCACAAAGAAAATTGTACAATGTCTTTTGCATCGATTACACCGGACTACGTTGCTACATTGGAAATAGGTTTGGATGAGTGAATGCATTTTATTCTTTTTAATTTAAAGATTCGGTTTTTACATTTCTGGAAAATTTTTTATTTTTCGAAAATTTTAATATTTTACGGAACGAAAAGTTGATTGGGCCAAAAAAAATTTTTTAATAATAAGAAAGAGACGCATAAAAATGTAATCTATTAAATTTTGGTTCACAAAAAATTGGTCCTCAAAATCAGAAAAATGTATGGTTGGTCTTCATGTTTCAAGTTGCGAATTTTTTAAAACAATCCAGATCAACCCCATTCCCAAGTTGTTTGTGGATAGGCTTGGAAAATTCTTCAACCGAACAACGTGCACAAAAAAGTGCCATATATGGATGACTTCGGGCCACTTTGGTACTTGGGACTCGACATGTTGGCATCGAGAAGGAAAACATCGCATATTTTTTGGGGAAAATGCACTTATTAGTCCGTCAAATTTGCGGTTAGATCAATTTATGAAAATGACAATTTTCCGAAGGAGAGGTGATCCTGGTTCAACAATTTGCAAAACAGCTTGAAAAATGGATACTGAAATCGAACCCTTTTTTCCCCATTTAAATTATAGCTTTAATCTGTCTAAATCTCATTTATTTTTGGAAAATGCTCCTTTCTCACCACTCTTTTCCATTCCACAATTGTAGTCATATTGATCAGAATTCCATTGATCTTATTCATTTTTACTTGTCTTTCGTATAAATTTGAATTTTCGAAATTTCAGAACTCTGCAACTTCATTGCAAGTGAAAAAGTGACTAATATAATTACTAGGGACCGGATTTATATGGACTAAAAATCACTAAATATGGCCATACATATACTATGGACTAAAAAGTATCAAAATATGGGCCAAAAATGGTTAAAAGTGCCAAAATAAGGACTATAAATTGACTAATAATCACTTGTACTCTTTTTAAACCATTTTAAGTGTCTAATTAATATTTAATTTGATTGTTATTAGTAGAGACCGACGAAAGGGTCGGTCGACCGGTTTCGATTAAATAATCGAAAAAAATCGAAATCGAATAAATCGAAAAAAATTTCGATTAATCGATCGATTTTCGATTTTTTTTTCTAAAATTTGCTAAATGTAGTACTAAAAGAAATTATTTTTTCTTTATTAAAGAATGTCAAATTAATATTTTTATTTTATCTTTTTTTTTAAATTAAAAAACCCTGCAAAAGTGGATGAATAAGAAGATCAAAATCCTTTTGTATTGATTTTAAACGACCAGATGCCAGGGACGAATGCTTGATGCCTGTAATACCCTACAATAGGTCTTTCTTTCGCCAAAATGGGGTATTGGCTAAATTTGGATTTTATTACAAAATAGGATTTTATTATATCTCGGCTCTAACGCAACATATTAGCAAAATAATTTTATAATCAAAAATAGAGCCAAAAATTATTTACGAAATAAGCCTTTGACCTTTCGAATTGGTCCACTTCAAAAAAATTATGGCCAAACACATTTGTTGGCCAAATTCACAGTATTTTGACATAACTTTTCACATTGGCAAAAAACGAGGCTTATATATATGTAGCCAATTTTGCTCTATTTTTCGATAATAAAATTATTTTCAAAGTTTCATTTGAGCTGAGATATAATAAATTGTCTCAAAATGTCGAGCCACGCTTTTTTCCTGTGATGCAAAAATGATCCAAATTTCGGATCTGACCATAATTTGGTGGATCAGGGCAACAAGCTTATGACATGCCTGTGATCTCGAAATTGGCTACCGAGGACAAATCCCTTTCTTAAGAAAATTGGTTAATTTTTATGTCATTTTACGTGGAATTTTGAATGCTGAAATAAAATTTTTTTAGTTTAATTTGAACATTTTTTTCAAAAAAGGGGAACAAAGCGCTATTTATTTTCCATTGTTCAGACGTTTTTAGTATCTGCAATACATTTATTTACCAAATTATTTTACGAGGTCATTTATCATCAGTCTCAGCTCTTGAGTCTCGGAAAAAATTTAGGCCTCGAACCATCAAACGGAACTGGTGCAATTACAAATTATGAAAAATTTTCAAAAAATATTTCATTTTTGATAATTGTTTTTTACAATCAAAAAAAACTCGTACGAATGTAGTAAATCGATTGCAAAAAAATAATACTTTAATTAATTTATTATGATTTTCAAAGTCAATATTGTTCCATGCAAAAAGTCATCATAGAAACATCATTGCCATTTTTGGATCTGATCATTTCCACTAACAAAGAAATCTAAAATATTAAATATTTTTCATTATTTTATTAGGCAAGATCTATTGGAAGAAAAAAAATAAAAATAAATATATTTCTGAGGAACAAAAAAAGAACGCGATTACACATAAGTATTTGATAGGTGGCAACATTATTCTATCATGGATTCAAAAATTTATTTTCCAAAAATGCAAAATATATGCAAAATATTTGTTATGACAGTATGGAACATCAAAATTTGTGTAATTTAGCGTACAAAATATTTTAAAAACCATTTCACATTTAAATTGATAATAAAAATTGTTCCATAATTCTGATTATTTATTCTAGGATTTTTGCATTGACTCATTTAATCAAATTTTATTTTTTTTAAATCCCATCCTTATCATCTGATTATCTGATACTTCTGCTAAAAGTGATAGATTTTCAAGCACTAAAATATGGTATTTTTCAAATTTTCGGGCATAAAAATCTCAAAATACTTTAATTTTGGTGAAAAATCTGCCGAAAATCCGGTATATATAGACAATTTATCGCCCTATTTTCTCACGGAAAATATTGATTAAAATAAAGATTATAGTTGTGGCTTTTTTATGTAGTCAAATCTGAATAAAGTTCAGATAGAAAAAAACTGTGTGCCCGTCAAAGTGCCAAAAATCTTTGTAAATTAAACTTTAAAAATTGCAGAAAATTATAATTGATTTTTTGTTCTTGCCAGTTCAGATACCATGAAAAATTGAATTTCATCTACAACCATTTTTATAATTATATTATTTTTCATGGATTCAAAAAACAACATCCTAGTTCAAAATTCGGGCATAATTTTCTGCAAACACTTAATAAATTTCGATGGTTTTTGGTGACCATAATGGTCTTAAAAAAGGACAAAATTACACCCTGATTATTTTTTCAAATTTTCGGGCATAAAAATCTCAAAATACTTTAAAGCCAGTAATAATGTAAATTTGAATAGGTCTTTTTATTAATTGATTAATAATTAATTATTAATTTTAATTGAACCCTTTCCACCATTTTGTTCTGATCTGGTCACTTTTTGATTTAAATAACTACCTATGCTATTCCACTATTTTCTGCTTTTTCTGCTGATAAAAACGGCTAAACAAATGACAGTTGGGCACGAGTCCGAAGGGAATAAAAATTTGTGGACTGAGCTATATAAAATTGCCAACAATTTTGATTTTTACACACCAACAATGAAGGAGGAAAAAGAGGTGGATTATGATCTACTTTTGAAAATGGAAAAAATTGATCCAGATCTACAGAGTTTGTCCGAAAAAATTGCTTTTCCGTTAGAAACCTCACATGAAGAGGTAAAGTTTGAATTGAATATATTCTGATAAAGGGCTCGAAATTTCGAGTCGCGATCTTGACTTGTTATTTCGAGCTTAAGTTCAGTGATGAATTTCCGAGACTTTGATTCGGTCCCTATGCTCATTCGCATATCTATCATGGATTAAAATTTGCAAAAAAATACTGATCTTTCTAACCATTATTCCCGCTTTCTGTGCTATTAAAAAATAAGGAAAAAAATAAAGAGTAAATTTTGCAGGGCCAACCTTTGATAAAATTGAGCCAGATCGAAGATCAGGACAAGAAATCAAATATACAAGCGTCATTTTTGCAAAATATCAGAAATTTTTCGGTCCGAAAATTGTCCATAATTGGTCAGTCATCCAACTGGGCATCTTCATTGTACGAAAGATATCGCACGAAAATCGAAGATCATCCAAAATTGGGAGCAAATTTGCGGGATTTGAGTGCCAAAATTCATGGGGCCACAAATGGCAATGAAAATTTTGATGAAAAATTCATTGAAGAAATCCAAGGAGAAGTCATGGAGATTTTGGACCAGATTCCGGAGCCAAAGGAATCGGAAAATCGAGAAATTTTGCGCAAAAAATTTGAGCAAAAGTCTATATTTGATCTGATGATCGAAGGGATAAAACTGATTTTCGAAGCGATCAGAGAGGAAAAACACAACATTGGAGCGAAAATTGGAGAAAAGTTGTATTATTTCGTCGAATTTGTCGCCAAAATGCCAATCCAAGCAGGTGATATATTATGAAATAAATAAGTGGATTTTTCTTTATTTATATTTTTATGTTATTATTCAAAAATAGATTAAAGTTAGTGCGAATTTTGCGGACTGTACAAAAAAAATAAATAAATAAAATAAACAAATAAATATTGGGTTTTTTTCATGGGTTGGTATTTTAAACACCTCACTCAGCTTTTAATTTTATAACCATCTATCAATTGGGGGACTCCCCCGTTGTTGTGAGTTCCACATGCAGCATTTTTTGACGTCAGCGTAAATTAAGTCGCTTTAGGTCAAAATGGACGTTAGAATCGGATTCTTCGTCAAAAATTACTAAAGAGATCTTATTTTAGACAAATTAGAGGGGAAAATATTTTTGAATTTTTTTTTAAATCCGTTAAGCTACGGTCACAATGCTGCATCCGCTGCTGCATCCTGCAGCGGATGCACCGCCCAGGTGGTCTCAATGCTGCATTTGGCTGCAGCAGATTGCTGCAGCAGCCAGCATCAAGATGCAGCGATGGTCACAACCCTGCAGCCAATCTGCTGCAGCCAACTGCTGCATCCAGCAGCCAGGATGCAATCATGGTCACAATGCTGCGTTTTCGCTGCATCCACTTGCCGCAGCAGCCAAAATTTTTAGCTGCAGCTCGTCCATCTCTGCAGCGGCTGCAGACCTACTTTCTTCACAATAAATTTAAAAATAATTTTAAATTTAATTTTTATATATGGAAAAGAAATGAAAAATGATTGGAAAAAAGAATTGAAAAATGATCGGAATTATAGTGGTTTTCTAAAATAAATGCAAATGAATTGATGGTTGAATCTGATTTAATTATACTTAGCATCTTGTTCAATTTTATCTGGTCTACAGATCTAAACTAAAAGCTGTATTTGTCATCAACAAGTGTGGAAAGCCTATCAGGAAAGCCGATCAACATGTTGTTCATTGAGTGTCCACAAATATAGCATTACGATTTCTCATTATATAATTTTTAATCGCATAAATACCTATATAGTAATTTTGCCCCAGTAAAAATATAATATAAAATTTCCTACTTATATTTTTGGCATATTTTTAAAAGCTAATTTATAGAATGTTTGATCTGTTTGGTATTGAATTTTCGCTATTCGAACAACATAGTTCCTGTCTCGGCATTTGTATTTTTGCAATGCTTTCTATTATTATCATCTATTTCCTGGTTCGACTGGCCAAGGCAGTTCGAAACAAACGAGCTCGAGCAAAGAATGTTGGGGGAGTGAGCCACAACTCGCAAGCTCGAACCGCAGCTATTTGTTTTTGCTGTTTCGTCTTATTGCTGGCTGAGGCACTTTAATATATTTAAACATATTTATGAACTGTTTGATAAATGAGTCAATTGTCAGATTCGCTCATCAGAATCTGCCCCTGTCCGTATGCGCGCAGGTGCGAGCAAAGGGATTCGGAAAGGGATTCCCCGTCAATTCGGCGGAACTTTGAAGGTTGACCTTAGTGCTCTCCTACTGGGCATTTCTCGCATAAATTGCCAAAATGGGCCAATTATTTTAGATGCTTTTTAAAATAATACCAGAAGCAAAAAATGTCACTGTAGAAATTATGGTTATTCGGCGTGTAAATTTTTTTCTAGAGGTTTGGCTATATTGGCATATTTGGGAAAAAATGAGTTAACACTAAATTTCCCTGCCGATTATGCAAGCAATCTTACCAAAAAATAAAAATCAAAACAAAAAATGTTTAAAAAATAATTCTTAATAAATTACGTAAAAATTTAGCTTTACTGCTTGGTTTTTATGAATCCGATGCAAGACTTTTTGCCAGTTCGGATTTCAAAAAAATTGTTGAACAAGGTGTTTTGAATCTACCCGCTCAGACTGTTCTTCCAAATAGTCAAATGAGTGTGAATTACCATTATATCGGTGATTCAGCATTTCCTTTGGAAACTTGGCTGCTCAAGCCGTTTTCTGGCAATAATCTTCCCGTGGAAAAAAGGATTTACAATTACCGGTCTAAAAATTTAATAGAAAATAGAAATTTTTAATTTAGACTCAGTAGAGCAAGACGTACTATTGAGAATACTTTTGGGATTATGAGTGCCAAATGGCGATTATTGCAACGCCCAATTGAGACAAATTCTATGAATGCCACTAATATTGTGAAGGCAATAACATGCTTGCACAATTTTTTGATTGACGAAACTGAACAATATCAGCTTAACCCTTGTCGAATGGCCGACAACCAAGATGAGAATAATGGTAGATGGCGAGGGGAGGTACACATTAATCTTTGGTAAAAAAAAATAAAAAACTGATAATAAAAGGTCATAAACCAACTTCCACCTGCGCAAATGCAGCCTGCACACAGTAGCAAAAATAAGAAAGATGCAGATCAAATGCGCCAAAATATGATGAATTGGTTTAATGGACCAGGGACGGTCCAATGGCAATACCAGAAAATTTAATTTTGCTAAAATTTGACAATACATCTAATTTCTCATTTTGAATATTCATCAATTTTGATGAGTTTATCAATAAATTTTTGACTTATTATTATTGTATTAAAATAATAAAAATAATTTTGATGCAGCATTGTGACCAGATTGAATTTTGGCTGCTGGCTGCAGCTGTTGGCTGCAGCAGATTGGCAGGATTGTGACCGGGAATTGCATCAGAAATTCCCTGCAGCCGACGCAACGTCAAAACGCAGCGTTTTTGGCTGTTTCATTGTGACCACAGCTGCATCCTGCAGCCATTTTGCTGCAGACGTCTGCAGCAAATGGATGCAGCATTGTGACCGTAGCTTTACGTAAACTGTTCAAGTACCGGACAATTAATATAGTGATTTTAGGGAAAATTCTAACAATATTCCACCAGTATTTCTTTAGTTTAACAAAGTATAAAAACCAATTTATAATTTTATGTTTTATCTTTGTTTAGTTAGTTTTCGGTATCCCCTAAAATTACAAACTTTTTTTTCGAAGATTCAAACTTTTTCGTTTTTTAGGGAAAAAAAGGTTCGAAAATTTTTTAAAAAACATTGAAAAAATAGGTAATTTTCGAATTTTTTATTTGCATTTCGAAAAATTAAAAAAAACAGAAGACAGAGCATAGAATTATGCGCAGTTTTGTACCTTTTATTTTTTGTCTGACGTTTAAATTTTTTTTTGTTTTGACTAAGCATTTGGCACTTTTTTCAACGATTCCATACCCGCTAATTTCTAAAAGGTGACAACATTGGCCATCATCGTCGCGCAAAGCGTTTCCTGGACATTAAAAAATGGAGCGACTCGAAACTGTGCTGGACTGGCATTGCGCTGATCGCGTTTGCTGCCATTGTCATTGTTGTTGTGGTGGTTTGGCATCCCTTCTAAAAAGATATTTTATATGGGATACATTTGCAGACTTATCAAGGTGATGATATTGGTGCTAGAATGTTAAGTAAAAAAACAATCAAATGGACAAAATTTGGCCAGAAACTTTTTTAAAGCTGTTATGCCAGAATTATAAAAGCAAATAATCCAGAATTCAATGCTTTATGTTTTGGACTATTTCGCTGAAATTTTTCGAAAATATCAACTTTTTTAATCTTTCAAAAAAAATATATATAAAAGATCAATTTTTCAATTTTCTGCGTATATTTTTCTTTAAATTTCGGCTTTTGGCCTTTACTTTAGTTTAGATTGACCCATTTGAGATTCATTGTGCTTTTCAGCGGGGATGCTTTATTTCGCCTACAAAAATTTCGCCTCACGTCCAGTGTTGTTAAAATCAGAAATTTTTGCTCCGACTCCGACTCCGGGCTCCGGCTCCGGGAAAATTTTGCTCCGACTCCGACTCCGGGCTCCGGCTCCAAAAAAATTTTGCTCCGACTCCGACTCCGGGCTCCGGCTCCAAAAAAATTTTGCTCCGACTCCGGCTCCGACTCCGATTTGACTCCGGCTCCAAAAAATTTCAAAATTTTTAATGCATCCAAAAATTTCGAAAAAAAAATTAAAACATTTTTCATAAAATTTTACAAAATTTTCACAAAAGAATTTTTCAAAAAATCAAAGAATTTCTGTAAAATTTTTTTCTAAAATTTTTAAAAAGCCAAAAAAATCAAAAAAATCAAAAAAAATTTTACAAAAAATTTCAAAAATTCACAAAAAAATTTTTATAAATTTTAAAAAGTCAAAAAATTTTATCCACTAAAAAATTTCTAAAATTTTCAGTCAAAGTTTAAAAACTTTTCACAGACCAAGGCTTTTTTTTATCAGAAACAAAAAATTATCCGATGTTTTGTCATCTGCACCTTTCGGTGTTTTGTATTTCTACGGCGTTTTGTAGTTCAGAGACTTTCCATGTAAGCGGAAGAGAAAACCAACATAGAGGAAGAGAAATAGTGTGCATTTTTCGCACTTTTCCGCCCAAAAATACATTTTCTCTCTCTTTTTTCTCGAAAATTTACCTGCTCCACCATGTTTTTCCCGGAGTCGGAGCTTTTAACAACACTGCTCACGTCTAGAAAACTAACTTCTAGACATAGGCGCCTGGAACTAAGTTTTGGAACTACATTGCGGGACCTACCTAATCCTATTCGGTTATCTATTTTTTGGTCGCCGGCGCCTAGAAGTTAGTTTTCTAGATGTGCAGACGGATTTTTTTAGGCGAAATAAAGATTAAGCTTTTCAGCTAACTATCATAGTGTTGTTCATATTTTTTTATTACATATCACTTTGTACTAATCTATATCGGTAAGGCAAATTTCTATTCATTTTATCGATAAAATTTTTAATGTAATTTAATTAACTTTGATACTTTGATGTCGTTTCTGATTAAATTTTCATCATAACTGTATTTATTTAAGAGAAAAAAATGGGTTCAGAAACATGGAAAAAATGTTTCACACTCATATCACTCATGTTTTATCACTCATTCGAAACTTTTATTTTTTCTTATATTGGGCTAATTTTCAAGAATGTTTTCTAGCTTTTATTTTCGAAAATTTTATAAGCCGAAAACTATAGTAGTGAGAAATTTCAAAAAAAAATTCAAATACTTTGGTTTTTTGAAAATTTAAATGTAAGGGTTTAATTTTTTTATAAGTTTTATTTATTAAATTTAAAAATATTTGTTTTATTATTTGTTAATAATTTTTAGGCATTTCGTGGTCTCTCCTATCCATCCCTCATTTTTGAGACTTTTCGCACAGTGGCAGGGCATCCTCCCCGGGGGCTCAATGCGAGCTTTTTCCAAGAAATATAGAAGAAATATTTTCAAGATTATGTAGAATCCATTATTACTCAAAATAAAATAAAAATAAATGATGGGGTCCCTTCATTTCACATAAAATTATTTCACATAAATTCATTTCACATAAAAGAAGAAAAATATTCATTTCACATAAAATTTCTAAAGTACCCCGGATTTTCTATCATTACCCGGCTATCTACGGCAGCCGTAGGGGGCTTTCAATAGCACCTATTGAAACCCCTAATTTTGAATGAACATTTTGCTTCATTTTCTTCATTTGTGAATTCATTTTCTTCATTTGTGAAATGAACATTTTTCTTCATTTATGTGAAATAATTTTATGTGAAATGTAGGTCCCCCAAAATGATAATTACTTATTCGCAACAATAAAATGCACAATCCAAAGAATTGAGTACATAAATAACCAGAATGAAAGAAAACAAGAAGAGGGATAAATCAGTGCTAGGTCGTAACTAAAAAAAGTGCCAAATGCAATGTCTTGGCCGAAAACTTTTTTGTAAGACTTGTTAGACTAAAAGTATAAAAAGTAAAAATATGCAGAATTTTATTCTCTATCTGCTGGTATTTTTATTTTTCCGAAATTCGGTCAAAAAATCGAAATTTTCCCGAAATACTGAAAAATAAGGTTTTTAGGGGATAGTTTGAACTTTTTGGCCGAATTTCGAAAAACAAAATATACCATTCGAATCAGTATAGAATTCTGAACAATTTTGCCTTTTATACTTTTGGTCTACAAGTCTTACAAAAAAGTTTTCGGCCAAGACATTGCATTTGGCACTTTTTTTAGTTTCGCCCCATTTGGCACTTTTTTTAGTTACGACCTAGCACCGATAAATCATCATATTTTTGGACAGTTCGCCAAAATAAAAAAATTTGAAGGGTCACAATTAAATCCCATCCAGAAAAATAGTACTCCCCTCTCCCCACACCGAGGTTGAAATACCGTATTTCCTCTAAAATAAGCCAGTGCTCTAAAATAAGCCTCCCCTTTGAGGAGGTTTGAAAAAATAGGCCGGTGCTCTAAAATAAGCCGGTGCTCTAAAATAGGCCGGGGCTCTAAAATAAGTCGGTGCTCTAAAATAGGCAGGGGCTCTAAAATAAGCCCCCCTTCTTCTTGGCAGTAATCATTTTTAAGAAATTTTAATTTCATTTCGTAGAGAATCCGGTCGACCTTTGTGCGATAAAAATCTTGAAGAGAAATTGATTGAATGGATTCGAACCAAAAGGGCAGAAAAACAAAAAGGCAATGAAGCTTTTTGAGGGGCAAGAAAAAATCTTGAGGAGCGAGACCCGTAGTCAAAACAAACCTCTTAAAGGTTTCTGTTTTGAGTAAGGGTCATTATAAAATGCGGATTATGAAAAAAGGCAAAAAACCCGTGTTAAAACCGACATACCGGCATAAAATCTAAAACTTTTTTGGACTCAAATCAAGCTAAAAATGCTTTTTATTTGATTTTAGGCCATTCTGAGCCTCTGCAAAAATACCGATTTCGGTTATTTTTATATCCCTAATGATGAATTTTTGAAATTGTAAAGCGGATTTTCGCAAAGGTTGCCCTTAATTTTTTTTACTTTATAATATTTTTTGCGTAAATGTTTCCTAAATTTCATATTAAAATATATAGGTAATTCGAAATGGGGTTTGAAAAAATAAGCCTCCCCTTTGAGTGTGTTTGAAAAAAATAAGCCGGGGGGCTTATTTTAGAGCCTTTACGGTATATAACCCTCTGCAATTGAACCCTACCTGTAATAGACCCCCTGTGGAGGGGGGTTGAAAAATATAACCCGCGAGGGTTCTAATACAAGTTATACGGTATTTTATATCATAGCATATTAATTCACTATTAACCATTATTGCTTTTTGAATTATGAAATTGTTCCATAATAAAATCCAATAAAAAATTGCGTCATTAGATTTCGACATAATTGATTTCGATTGTGAAAAAATTGAAATTTATTTTTCATCATTTCAAAAAAATTGAAAATTTATTTTTCATCATTTCAAAATAAACGATGAAATTTCTGATGTTTGTAAAATTTTTAAAAATAATAGGTTTTGATTATTTTTGAACGGTAGGGGACGTTAGAGTGTGACCCTTAGAGTGTTGAAGCTACAAAAAGCATTATAACTCAGCTCAAACGCAACATAAAGAAACGAGTTTGGTGTTAATAGATAGCACTAAATGTCTGCTACAAATGTGCAAAAGAGATCATCCGGATGGGACAAGTAGAAAAATAGTTATGGCCAGATCTTTAGCCAAAATCACGCTTGCGCGTCTTAACTTGGCCATAACTTTTTTTTCTACTTGGCCAATCCGGATAATCTCTTTTGCACATTTGTAGCAGACATTTAATGCTATCTATTAACACCAAACTTATTTTTTTATGTTGCGTTTGAGCTGAGTTATAATACTTTTATAGCTTCAACATTCTAACGGCCACACTCTAACGTCCTGTTTCGATTTTTGAAACCCGAAGCATTTATCCAAATAATTCACTTCAAAAATACTTTATAATTAAAAAAATAAACATTTTTTAAAATAATTTATGATGCATTCATAATTCACACCATTTTTATCAAATTTATTTTATTTATATTTATATAAATATCTACATAAATAATTTGACGAAACTCGCCTTAATTTTCCAAAAAATTGGCATGTGTCCATATGGGTTGCTATGCGCATAATAAAATTATAATTTTAGCTTATGTTACATTGTCAGGGTAGAGAGATAATTGGTGGGAGGCAAATGTAAAATCTATAAAGTCACATTTAAAAGGAAAAATCTGAGCCTGGAACTCTCATATGTGTCATATGATCAATGATGATTCGAAAGTGTAATTCTCCACCGTTTAAAGTATAAATCTGTGTTAAAATTAAATTATTTTATAAAAGTGTCAAATTGGGGAAAATCAGTCAAAGAATTTTTAGTCAAGCTAAGGCAACAGTTTAAAAGAAAAAATCCATATAGGTATTAATTTTTGGGTATAAGTTTCAGCAAAATAATGGGAAAATTTGGTATCATTTGATCGACCTTTCTAGGGGCGAGCAATGGGATAAATATTTTATTATTTATTTCTTTTATAAATTTCATTGTTTATTATGGCGATTATATATGGATTTTGATCCACCATTCCATGTAAAAATTCAGAAGTTTATAAAACACACAATGATTCGCGAATTGCACCAATGGAATTCGAACATATGCTTCATCCTCGGGTTCACACTCAACATGGTATTTTGTAGTTGATTTTAAGCGGATTTTGCTGCACTAACACTAAATTAATAGTCAGACTCAGAAGTTTCCATAGTTCTGCATTTAATTCTGTACCAAAAAACGATATTTTTATATTCAATATATTATTTTTAATAGATAAAATTGAAGCATATAAAATATTTTAATTCCTTGAAAAGCAGCAAAATTTATACCTTTCTAACAGAGATTAAATTTTAACCATTGTCGATAACTTTTTTTTATTATGACCTATTCAATTGAATTTTTTAGTTAAAATCCCGACACCCTAACGACTGATACCATAAGTTTATAGTTTATAGTATGTTATAGTAATTATTTTTAGCATGATTGCTATACCGTCTACCTACTTGAGTCTTTCTCATTATCGTAATCGATACCATGCATATTGTACATACCTACCTCATAATTACTCATAATGCTAATTAAGTTACTCATCTGGTTGATCCTGCGCCGATCGCCCAAGGAAATGCGCAGTTACTCTCGCATTTTGCTGCAAACCTGCTTCACTGACCTGTCAGTGTGCGTTTTGATGGAACTTGTACAGCCGGTATGGAAAGCATTTTCATTTTTCGATAATTCGAGCAGGACAATGAGTTAGAGTTAGATCTAACAAATCCACTAGTTTTTTTATTTAAAATTTTATTTTAGATGCTTTTCGTCCAAAACGGGGCACTAATGATATACATGAACAGTCCTTGGCTGAACCGCCATCTTTCGACGTCATGGCGTTTCGCGATGTTGGCATTATGGATTTACACCTACGATTTTGCCGTCTTCGGCCTAAGTGTACAGTTCGCCTATCGTTACCTGCTATTAGTCAAGTTTGTCCATAAAATTGTAAAAATGTCTCATCATGATCCCTACCGTATACCTTAGACATATGACCATTTCCCTATGCCGTTACTGTACAATGCTCATGGTACCGTTGCTGGTCCAATTGTTCAATTGCGTGTTGTTATATCTGTCATGTTTCCCGCGTAATGAGGGCCTCTTTCAAAATGCCCAAATTGCCCAATTACTCTCGATGGACCCAATTGAACCGATTCCACTTGCTGTAAATGCTGATACGGTAACAATGGGGCTATCTCGCATGCCAACTCATCACTGAAAATATAAATTTTAAAATAATTTTCGTGTCCTTATTATGGGTAAAGGGACATTTCGCGACCCACCACTTTTATTTATTTTTTGTATTTTTTCTGATTTGTGGTTGTGAAGTTCCCCAACTAATGTTTATTATCCATACCCGGCTATCTATGGCTCCCATGGTGGGGGGGATTAGGCCAAATGCACGGTTCATTTGGTTCGGGCTGGATGATTTTTAGATTTTTAATGCAAAATTTTTTAACATTAGGCTCGCCGAAGGCTATTGAACAGTCCTTCCTCTATTTTTTTTACATTTATACTATTTATATTTCGTGAAACCCTTGTTGTGTTTTTTCGCGAACTGTCCCAGGGACGCTTCGCGACCAATTATTTAATGGTCACGAAGTGGGTAGCGTTCCTTATTATGTATTGGGACAATTTTTTATAATTTTCTCTTATTAGACTTCCGCCTGGTTCCTCACCACAATCTTCTTGGTCATCGGCGCCAACCTGTTCTTCTATTCGGTGGTCGCCTTTTGTGGCTACGGAATGGTCAAATTTGTCCGGGACAACATGAAAGCACAAAGTGCGGAGCAAAAACGGATCCTGGACCTGAACAGACAGCTGACCCGGAACATGATTGCCTTGGTATGATCAAAATTTTTTTCTTTATGATGTATATCTATAGGTATTTATGTAAGTAGATGATTAGAACAACTATCATATTTACCCTACTGTACTTTTTAAAACGCCCATTATGATATTTTTTAAAAAACGACATCGCACCTTACATTCGTTAGAATACCAAATGGTGCAGTTTTATGAAACGACCTATTAAAAAGATCAGCCATTCAATTTTGATAATGTCATTGCACTATAGAATAAATCATGACATTTGTGTTACTCGAATTGAATAAAATAACTTAGAAATAAATTTAAAGAGGATGCAGTGGTCATCCGCTTATCAATATGATAAATTTGTGTGAAAATAAAGGCAGAAAAATTTTTCACAAACTCCAATAGGTAAGAAATAAACTCCAAGAGGCTGTATTTGTGTAGAATAAATTTTTTGTGTTTTTTTTGTATTCAAATTACTTTATTGTTGAGTATTAATGGCCTGTACTGCTTGTATTCTCTATTTTTGTTCCATTTTATAAAGTCTAGACAACACGCAAAAGTCTAGACATTTTTCTTGGTGCATATTAGTTTATTATTCGCATTTTATTTTTTAGAGCCCTTCGAATTGGTACGTATTCCTCATTGAAATTTATCAGCATTTTAACATGTTTTTAAACTCAACATTAAAGAATAGGTAATACCTATCCATGATTTTTTTCACAGGCCATTCTGCCGCTGTCCCTGATGTTCACCAACATCGGCATCACTGTTTCAGTGCTGCTACCACCGGACTACGGCGGCATGGCCATGGTCACGGTCCAAATGCTGAGCTTTGCACCGCTGCATTGGCTGCCCGTGTTGAACCCGCTGGTCTCCATCCTGACCATTCGCCCCTTCCGACGCGAAATTTGCCAATGGATTTTGAAAAAATTCGTAAAAAACCATGGGCCTATGCCTGGGCCCAACCAGCAGAACATCACGGTGGCCGGTGCCTTGTCGACGAGACGGCCACAGAGTCCGGTGGAGCGAGTGCCACCGATGAGGAGCACAATCAGGCTGCAAGAATTGTAGAGAGTGATCTGATCATAAAATCTCAACTTTTGATACAAATTCTTATTGTCCGACTCTCAAGTCTGATGTACACCTTGTCTATTCAATAAAAAATGACCCACTTTTTGACAGTTGCGGCCTAGCCAAAAATGCGGCCCAAAATATTTAATAATGTATTAAAAGAAAAAAATAAAAACGAAATAACTAAATTTAAAATTAATTGCAACAATTTGTCCACCATTAATTCAATTCCATTCTTTAAACTTGCTTTCGGGATAAGCGATCTTGAATGTTTTTTTGAAGAAAATTTTCAGTGATAGGGCCAGTGATTGTTCCTTACCCTTCAAAAAGAAATAAACCTGTTCAGAGGAAAATAAAATTAATACCTAAGGAAAAACCAATAAATTTTAAAAGTGAATACAAATTTTTTTATTCGAGTAAAAAAATTTTATTTTTTATTTTTTTTCGATTTTATTTTTTTGGGCCGCAAAAGTCCGGGCCACAAAAGTCTAGGCCGCAAATGTCCCATCACTAAATTTACATTTTTTTTTATTAATTTTGAATTGAATTTTTCACTTTCCATTAGATTACATAGGTAATAATTTTATTTCATTAAATTTTTTGATTATTATATTTATCGCATGATATGTAGATATATCCAAAAAATTTGGATTTAGAATAAGGATGCCAAATATTATTAGTAGGTATTCAAAAACCAATTACATGCATCAGATACCACTTTCTTGTTAGTAATTAGTACTTAGTTGTCCGATGTATCAACAACATCATTATTATTATTATTTCTTATTCAAATTCTATGATTTTACATATATTTTGATTGCCTTTTCATCGAAGAACTTTGTTCATTTTTTTTTTTGCTTTTTTGCCTTCTTATGGCTGATTATTCATCAAATTCATTTTCTATAGGCATAATATTTATTGTTTTTGTTTTTTTTTAAATTTAATCCAAAGTCCAGTTTCTAATTTATATCAGTGTAGCCAAACTTATCACTAAAGCACTTATCACTAAAGCAAAAAGAGCTCTTACTCTTCAAATTGATTTTTGCGACAAAAATATTTTTTCGATTCTAATGAATTGGTTATAAAAAATATCATAAAAATGTTACTTTTTTGGCAATACTTTTTCTACCATTTAGAGGAGCTTGAAAAGGCTCAGGTTCATATAATTGATTAAATGCTATAAATTCTATTTAATGGTTTCATCGGGTGCTATGTCGTTTCGGCGAAAACCGCCAAAATGGGAAATTCAGCCAAAAGCGCCAAAATGCATATTTTTATAGGAAAATTCCAGATGAAAAATCCTTTTTCCTAGTAAGATTCCGTTATTTTTGCCCATATTACCATATCAATTAATAAAATTTTATATCCATGTATCTCATCCATATTTTACTATCATGTATGGACGTATTAATTTTTTGAGATTTTTGCCTAACTTATGGTTTTCAGCCATTTCCTTTCATTTATTTTATTCACACTAATGAATAATTTGCTATAATAATTGATTTTCTAACCGATTTTCGACAAAACTTTCATTTATGAATTTCCTAAACAAACTTTTTTTGGCACTTTTGGTTTAAATTTCCATTTTTAATTTTTTCTCTTTTTCGGCGCTTTTGGCTGAAACTCCCATTTTTGGCGGTTTTCGCCGAAACGCCCATTATGCCGGCTTTCGCCGAAACGACTCTGCACGGTTTCATCGCAAGCCGGTAGCGAAAGGGCATGGGGGACAACTAAAAAATTAAGAGGAAATGAGGGAGAAAGGAAAATAATGCAAAAAATTGATCAACTTAAGCTCTCTAAATGGCCTCTAAATGGAAGAAAGGTGCTGAGCCGTTAAAAAAAAACCGCCACGAGCTATAGTCAAAACAAAAACTTTTTTGTTAGACTTGTTAGACAAAAAGTATAAAAGGCAAAAATGTGCAGAATTTTATTCTTAGGGTACTTGTCGGTACGAGTTTTAGGGCATAAAATGGGATCGTACTTCCAACACTGGTTTCAAGGGCTTGGAATCCAAATCTGGCATCAAAATTCACGGATCCTGCTATCGAACATTAGTTTCAGGTGAGGTCAAGTTGCGTCAAAAAGTTATTTGTGAAAAATACTAAATAAAACGGCCTACTTTGGGTAGTTTTTTGATGTTGAATTTTCGCTATTTTTGCTTTTTCAATGCCATAAATAAAAATTAGTATAAAATAATGAGAATAATAATTATATATGTTGAACTTACGATAAAGGCAATGGCTGGTGAAACAGTTTTGTTTGCCGTCATCACATACTTTCGCTCCGACGACATCTTCAGGTGTTTTAACCCACGGGATATTGCTAGGCCAATAATTTTGACACATCAGGCCTATAAAACAAATTCAACGAAAAAATAACGAAAATAAACGAAAAGATCCTGAATAAGGAGTAAAAGGTCTGAGGATGACAGGTTATAAACAAAGCAAAACCCTATAAACGGGAATAAAATTAATACAAATATCGTACTCTCTCTAAAATAAGACAGGTGTCCAACTTTTAATTTAATAATTTTTGGCCAAATGCAGGAGTATTAATGTGTTGTCTATAACTTATTTTTCAAGATGAGCCAATGCAAATTGGCTAAGGCTCTCTTTATAGCTAATCTTTTACACAATTTTATGACATCAAAACTGAATTTAAAAAAATTGTTACGAATTGTCAGCTAGTTTCTGGTCAACTGCTGGATATTGGAAGTTCCCCGGGGAAGTTTTGCGTTTACGGGGGGTGGGGGAATCTGGATGGGATTCGCAAATTCTTTTTTTAACATAAATCTGACCTAGAAGATTTTCCCGTGCTGAGTCAGCCTAAAGTGCAAAAATGGGCGTTTCGACCTAAAGTGCAAAAATAACATATCAGTCCCAGAAAACTTTTTTGTTAGACCTGTTAGACCAAATGTATAAAAAGAAAAGTTGTGTAAAATTTCATGCTGATTCTGATGGTATAAATATTTTTTCGAAATTACGACAAAAATGTCGAAATCTTTTCGAACAATTCGAATTTTTGATATTTTCGACATTTTTTCGGAAATTTCAGAAAATTTTTTATATCTTCAGAATCAGCATGAAATTTTACACAACTTTTCTTTTTATACTTTTGGCCTAACAGGTCTAACAAAAAAGTTTTCTGGGACTGATATGTTATTTTTGCACTTTAGGCTGAAATGACTAACATCAGCACGTACTTTTTTTGCTCATCGTGATCCCCTGGGCGTCCCTCACTCCGAAAGTTTTTCCTGGCTTCATAGAGATAGAGATATAATAATAATATGACCTCCTAAAAATTTTTATAGCCAAGGAACCATTCAAAACAATAACCAAAATATTCAAGAAAATGGCCATTTTATTATTATTGGCATTGGGCTTGGCCTATGTCTCTACGCTACTCGGAATGGATTTGACACAACCAGCGGTTTTGGAGAGTTCGACCTCTTCATCCGCTTCCACATCCTATGCTTTATCATCATCGTCGTCAGCAGCTTCTTCGAATAAGCGAAAGGCGTTGTCCGTTTTCTGTGACGGTAAACGGGGTGCTAGGACGTTAAAAAAAGTGCCAAATGCAAAGGCTTGGCCTTAAAATTTTTTATTAGACTTGTTAGACAAAAAGTATAAAAGGCAAAATTGTTCAGAATTTTATGCCGATTCGAATGGTATTTTTATTTTTCCGAACTTCTAAAAAGTTAGAAATTTTCCCGAAATACTAAAAATACGGTTTTAGGGGATTCGAGCTTTTTGTTAGAATTTCGGAAAATTTTTTATACCATTCGAATCACCATTGAACATTTTTGCCTTTTATACTTTTTGTCTAACAAGTCTAACAAAAAATTTTAAGGCCAAGCCTTTGCATTTGGCACTTTTTTTAACGCCCTAGCATCGGCCATAGTGGTTATAATTATAACACAGATTAAAACGAAATCCACAGAAACAATTTTGATGCCAAAAAAATAGCAAAAATTATCTATGAAATGAGCCTACGTCCATCCAAATGAGCCTAAGTCCATCCAGGCCATGGGCATGTTCGTACTGTGCAGTGATGTGAGTTCTACAGGTTGTACAATTTTGCAAAAAATAATCAATTCGAATTCATTTTTTCGAGATTACCAAAAAAGGACGAAGAATCCCGAAAAAATATTCAAATTTTTGACAACAATATCTTCTCTTTTTGGGTGCAAAATAGGTAATGTATCAAAAAATTGCCCTGTACATTTCTAGTATTTGGGAGTTATCAAGAGCCCAAAATCCGAATCTGAACCCAGAATTTAACTATTTCGCAAGGGCCCAAAATCCGAATCTGGCCCCAGAATTTAGCTAATATAAAAAATCGATAAATATAAAAAAAATTTTGGCATACGTGATCTCATGCGAATCTGGCATCGAGGGTGTTGTTAGCTCAATTCTGGCGTCAGATTAAAATTATTAAAAATAATTTAAATTTAACCCCTTTCGCCTGATTGGAGTTGTTCCGCTGTATTTGAATTACGCTTGTTATCCCAAATGAAGGGTAAAGATGTTCTGGTGATGCTGTTTAGGCATAAATTCTGTGAAGAGGAAATTGACTGGGGAACCAGCGAATGGCACGTTATGAAGTGGGAAAAATAATAAAAAATGATTAAAAACTTTTATATTACCAATATATAAATTAAGAAAAAATTAAAATTTTTTAGAAATTTTTTTTAAATTAAATCCAATTTTTAGGCCAATTATCACATTGATTTAGGATGTGATAGACCCTGAAAATGGATGGTACAATGCCGAAACTGATAGCATAATACTAGAGGTGCACATCAAAGCCGATAATCCGCGCAATATCAAGTGATTCTTCGATATTAAATCCTCAATATTCGTTAATTTTTTTCAATATAAAATCGTCAAATGAAAGATCAAATCCCTAGATAAATTTTAAAATTTTTGGAACATTCAAACTTCAGGGTTCCGAGTCGAAAAATGGACTGAAATCTGTTATTTTTTTATTATACAACCGAATAAAATCTCTTAAATTTCCTATGAAAATTAATAATAATTTTTACATTCTTACTGGTGGTCGATATTCTACCAACATAAAGAGACCTGACGAATTTCCCCGCCAATAAAGAATCAAAAATTTTTCAGATTTTATTCGATGTCGGCCAAGGATAAGGAGGCCTTCGATGCATATCGGAAGCGGATGAAGGAATTGCTGGACAGCGGCATGGAGACCGACATCCATTTCCTGGTTGGCCCTGGCCAAAAGGACAACACTGAGGTGAACAACCCTTTGGAAATTACAGAATTAAATGGAAAATTTTTTTTGTGAAACTACGAAAATTTATACCAAATTTTCATAGGAAAATTTTTGGTATTAAAAAAATTCTAATTTTAGGAAGGGTCTTAAAGAAAAGTCCATGTAAATTTAAAGTTCTATGATTGAACAATTTAGAAGCGTTGAAGGACACAGTCCGAGACAGATCATTTCCCCGCCGGTCGTTTCCCCGCCGCAAGTGAAAAATGGTTATAACTTTTTCAGGTATAATCTAAAGAGACGAAGGTTGTGTCAAGATGTAGGTCTAAATGTATGGTATAAACTTGCAAAAGAATCATCCCTGGGTTGGCCAAGCTTAAAAAAGTTATGGCCAAGTTAAGCTATAAAATCGTGGTTATGGCCAAAAATCTGGCCATAACTTTTTTTGAGCTTGGCCAATCCGGATGATTCTTTCTGCAAGTTTATAGCACACGTTTAGACCTACATTTTGACACAATATTCGTTTCTTTAAGTTATATCTGAAAAAAGTTATAACCATTTTTCACTTGCGGCGGGGAAACGACGGGCGGGGAAATGATGTGTACCCGACACAGTCATACCCAAGAGGTGAATAATTTAGGTCCTTGCTAGAGATCGGACCCTGACCAGGGCCCGGATTTTTCCCGGATCCGGATTCCTAGTCCGGCCTTTTTTTGGGGACCCAGACTTTCCCGGACTCCGGGTTCCGGATCCGGTCCGGAAGTGATTCCAAAAGCCGGGTTTTTTTTAATTTCGGTTTCTAGTCTGTAGTATATCATTTGAGGTGAATAATTTATCAAGAGGTGAATAATTTAACCCAAGACGTGAATAATTTAGGTCCTTGCTAGAGATCGTACCCGGACCAGGGCCCGGATTTTTCCCGTATCCGGGATCCGTGATCCTGATCCGGCCTTTTTTTGGGGACCCAGACTTTCCCGGACTCCGGGTTCCGGTCGGGAAGTGATTCCAAAAGCCGGGTTTTTTTTAATTTCGGTTTCTAGTCTGTAGTATATCATTTGCACCCGATTTACAGTTGATCTCCGCTCACAAGGCCATGTTGGTCTCGGCCTCCGATGTGTTCAGGAAGATGATCAAATTTGACAAAGAACAGAAACGGGATGCCGAGAGGCCGGTGGAGGTGCCGGATGTGGATGTGGACAGCTTCAAGCTGATGCTCAACTTCATCTACACCAACGACACGAGGGATTTGAAGGCGCACAACCTGTTCCCGGTCCTCAATGCCGGTAATGGAAATCATTTGAAAAATTTTAATCATAATTAATAACTAAATTCATAAACCAAAGCCAGATTTTTTTATTTGATGAGCATCGTTCATCGCGTTTCATCGCCCTAAAGTGGCCTTGAATTTTTGCAAATTAATTTTTTATTTCAAATTAATTTACTTTATAATTTTTAATAGAATATTGAGGCATCGGAGAGTAGGCTTTGCAATTTAGCACCAGTTAGCGGTGTTGGATCATTAGTTAAAAAACCGCCATAACCCCAAAGCTTCTTGAAAAAAAATTTTTAAGGCTTACTAGGCCAAAACTTCCAGCGACAAAGTTGTGCAGAATTTTATGCTCTATCTTATTGTATTTTTATTTTTTGAAATTCGGCCAAAAAATTGAAAATTTTCGAAAATGTCGAAAACTAGGGGTTTTAGGGGATATTTCGAACTTTTTAGTAGAATTTCAAAAATCTAAAAAATCAGAAGACAGAGCATAAAATTCTGCACAACTTTATCGCAAACAGTTTTTACTTATTGGAGAAGCTTTTGGATTATGGCGGTTTTTTAACTAATGACATAGCACCCATTTAGCTCCTGTTAAAATATTTAATGTTAACAGTAAAATAGCTATATAAAATGCTAATACTTGTAATAAAATTTCCATCAGCATTTTACCCCAAAAGTTTCATTCTAAAATTATGTTGGATATGGGTATTGGTTGATTTTTAGCGCGAATGTTTTGGCGCTATTTCCCCCATTCAAATTATGACCTTTTCCATTCCCACTCCCATTCGTATTTCATTCTGGTATTCATTCCCATTCGATTCCCTGACTCACTCCGATAATAGAATTGATTATTATTATTTTGCTTTCTATTTATTGTGAAATAAATATTAATTTTATTCGATTCTCTATTGTGACTTGGGTTTGGTCCAACCCTGTACACAACAATTGGCGCAGTCAGCGTTCGCCCGGCAATATCGGACATCAGGTCTAAAAATTTTGGAACTTTCCCCTCAAGCAGGAAACTCGACCTCCTCCTGAAAAAATCGGTCGGATTTCAACACATCGCATCGCTTCAACATTTTATCTTTTCTTGCGCTCCTAGTATAGTGTTTTGGCAACACTTGCTAGGTCGTCCACGCGCACCGCTCTCGACCACTAGTTTGGCACTGGTGGCTGTACAGAGCGGCGTTCTCGTCATCTCATCGCTTCTCTTCATTTGCATCCGAGCCGGACCTGAATTTTCTCGCATCAAAGTATGGCGAATCTTGCACCAGCGCAACTCCAGCAATTGCTCGATAGCTTCCAGCAGCTGGCCCAGCAGCTCGGTCATCCAGCTGCAGCACAGAATGCCTTGGCCAGCGCTGCGACGCTCACTTCTTCGCTGGATGCGCGGCTCGGAAAGTTCCTGTATGACCCGGAGGCTGGCCAGACATTCGACCAATGGCACCAGCGCTATGGATCACTGATCGAGGTCGACGGCAAAGACTTGGAGGATTCGACAAAAGTGCGCCTCCTCATCGGCAAATTGGGCGACAGCGAGTACATCCGCTTCCGGGACAGCATTCTCCCGGCATCGCCCGACAAATTGCCATACAAGGACGTCATTGGGAAGCTGAAATCGCTTTTCGGGGAGACGCGTTCACTTTTTGTCCGCCGTTTCGAGTGTTTCCGGATCAAGCAGAAGCCAGATCAGGATCTTTCTTCATTCAGCGCTCATGTCAACGCGTCCTGCGAAAATGCTGACATGAAGATCAGCAAGGAAACGATCAAGTGCCTGATCATGGTCGTCGGCCTGCGTGATGAATATCACGACCTCCGTCAAAAATGTTTGCAGATTTTAGAAGAGAAGCGCAAGAAAAATGAGGACATCACACTGGAGGCACTGACCGAAGAGTGCCGCGCTTATCAACTGATCAAAGAAAGCGCACAATCCCTGGTCCAGTCGTCCTCAAAAGATGCGAATGCAGTGCACACGCGCCCTCAGCAATGGAAAGAAAGGGGAAAGGGCAGCAAGAGCAACAAGATACCCAACAAGAGCATGGGTACCACCAATCCTAGAGCACCGGACGCGCACCCAGAACAAAAATCCACTCGCGGCGCGTGCTATTCTTGTGGGAGCAAGGATCATTTTCGCTCAAAATGCGAGTTTCGGAACAATTTTTGTGCAAAATGTGGCCGAAAGGGGCACATCGATAAATTTTGCCGCTCATCAGGCCAGCAAAAGGTAAAGACAAATGGGTCCAACTCTCGCACAGCCGATACCGTCTCGGTCTTCGCTCCTTGTTTGGCCATGGACACAGATGACGCGTCTTGGTGGACACTGAAAGTGCACATCAACGATATCCAGTGCAGCATGAAGGTGGACACCGGAGCTCAAATTGTGTTGCTCACATCGGCGACATGGCAGAAGCTGAACAAACCAAAACTGTCGCCAGCTGGAATTGAAGCCCGAAACTGCAATGGTAAAGCGTTTCCGCTTCAAGGGAAATTCGAATGCATTGTCCAAGCTGGGAACACCGAGCCGCAGAAATTGGTTGCTTTCGTCAGCGACACTGTACACCATGATTTGCTTGGCATCCCCTGGATCAAAGCACTCAACCTCGTTCCCTCGGCGGCCTGGACAGGTGCACCATTCATCAACACTTCGTCAAGCATTCCGGCATGGTCCAAGTATGGCATCGCTGATAAAGAATCGCTCTGTTCTGCCCTCCGCTCAGAATTTGGGGATGTTTTCAGTCCAGGACTCGGACATTGCACCAAGATGCGTGCCCATCTCCATCTCAAACCTGATGTGAAACCTGTCTTTTGCAAAGCGCGACCGGTTCCTCACGGGGCTATGGAGGCGGTCAACACAGAGCTTGATCGATTGGTATCCATTGGAGCAATCAAGGCTGTGGATTTCAGCGATTGGGCCGCTCCGATCTTGGCAGTAAAGAAAAAGAATGGAAAAACCAGAGTGTGCATAGATTTCAGCACCGGCCTCAATGATCGACTAGAGCTTAACCGTCACCCACTGCCGCGCCCAGAGGACATTTACACCGCTGTGAATGGGGCCGCGTATTTTTCGCAGTTGGATCTCCGTGACGCGTATCTGCAGCTCGAGCTTGACGAGGACTCTAAAAAGTTATGCGGAGTGAACACACATCGCGGATTGTTCCAGTGTGAACGGCTTCCATTTGGAGTCAAGTCCGCACCGGCCATTTTTCAACAGTTAATGGATCAACTGGTGGCTGGCATTCCTGGCGCATTCTCGTATCTTGATGACGCCATAATCGCTACAAAAACGCTGGATGAGCACATTTCTGCTCTGTTTAAGCTGTTTTCGCGAATCCAGGAGTTTGGTCTTCGACTCCAACTGGAGAAGTGCAATTTCCTCCAGCGCGAAATTGTTTTCCTCGGTCACATCGTCACCGCTGAAGGCATTCGGCCGGATCCGTCACGATCCGATGCCATTCGCAAAATGCCTGTACCCCATGATCAGTCCACTGTCCGCTCATTCTTAGGAGCCTTGAACTACTACGGAAGGTTCATCAAGTCAATGAGGGAGTTGAGAGCACCACTGGATGAGCTGCTCAAGAAGGACGTGAAATGGGAGTGGACTGAGAAACAGCAGACAGCATTCGACAAGGCGAAGGACACAATGCTCTCCGATCTTCTTTTGACTCACTATGATCCGAAACTACCGATCATAGTCGCCGCCGATGCTTCCAAAGATGGGATTGGCGCTGTGTTGAGTCACTCGTTCCCCGACAAATCGGAAAAAGCGGTCGAGCACGCTTCTATGTCCTTCACTCCTGCTCAACAGAACTACAGCCAAATCGAGAAAGAGGCACTCGCCCTCGTTTTCGCGGTTCAAAAATTTCACCGCATGCTTTACGGGCGCCGTTTCATCTTGCAAACAGATCATAAACCTCTATTGGCGATCTTCGGTTCGAAAAAGGGCATTCCTGTCTATGCAGCGAGCCGACTCCAACGTTGGGCATTGATTTTGACCAATTATGACTTCGAAATTCGTTATGTCAGCACGGAATCATTTGGGAAAGCTGACGTCCTCTCGCGACTCATTGCAAAGTATCCGCGACCGGAAGAGGACAAACTGATCGCAAGCATCTGTTCCAAAACGGAGTGCTATGCAAGCGAAGTTTTCCAGGTTGCCACAGATCCGCTTCCAGTCACAGCAAAGGAGATCGCCGATGCGACTCTCCAGGACCCCATTCTCCAGGAGGTGTCCAGACTGGTGAAAAACGGTTGGCCTCAGAAGTGCACCAACCCGGAACTGGCACCATATTTTCCAAACAGCTCATCAGAAATTTCAGAGATCCAAGGATGTCTGGTCTATGGTCAGCGCACAATCATTCCAGCAGGACTTCGGGACAAAATTCTTAAGGCATTGCACATGGCTCATCCAGGGATCGTCCGGATGAAGGGCGTTGCCCAGCTTCACGTTTACTGGCCCGGCATCAATTCTGAGATAGAACGCCTTGTTCGCCAGTGTGGAGAGTGCCAATCTGCAGCGAAAGCTCCGCTCAAAGTCCCATTGCAGCCGTGGCCAGTGACCAGCGAGGTTTTCCAGCGCGTTCACATGGACTTTGCAGGGCCATGTTCGGATGGATTCACCTATTTAATAGTCGTCGATGCATTCTCCAAGTGGCCTGAAGTGTTTCGGATGAACAACACAACAGCCCCATCGACCGTTGCGACACTAAAAACGCTGGTTAATCGTCTCGGCATCCCGAAGGAACTCGTCTCTGATAATGGAATGCAGTTCCGTTCAGCGGAATTCGCAGCATTTTGCCGTGAACACGGGATTCAACACACCTTTTCGCCTCCGTATCACCCGCAGAGCAATGGACAAGCGGAGAGGTTCGTGGATACCTTCAAGAGGGCCATGAAAAAGTGCAGAGCGGAAGGCACGGACTGGGCTGAGAAGGCAATCTTGGCCTACAGGACGACTCCGAGTGCTGCCCTCGACGGACACTCACCGGATGAGTTGTTTCTGGGACGTCGTCTTCGCACGAAACTATCCCTCGTCCATCCGTCTGCTGTACCCGCATCGAATGCCCATGATTCTGCCCGGAAATCGTACGCCCAGGCGATGGCACGACAGTTTGACAGGAAACACGGAGCAAAACCGGTGGAATTTGGGAAAGGTGAGTCGGTGTTCCTGTTGAACTATCGCTTTGGCAAGACGCACTGGCTCCCCGGCACGATCATCGAACAGGTAAGGAATTCCCCGACCTACAGGGTCGAGGTTCCCGCATTGGGCCGTGATGTTCACCGTCACGCCAACCAGCTTCGAAGACGACTTCCAGTCGGATTTGAGGAACGCCCGGTGCACCCTCNATGTGAAGGTCCCCAGAAGACTTGTGATGGACCCCACCAAACAGCGCTATGAGGAGGAATAGAACTCAAAAAGGGAGATGTTGGATATGGGTATTGGTTGATTTTTAGCGCGAATGTTTTGGCGCTATTTCCCCCATTCAAATTATGACCTTTTCCATTCCCACTCCCATTCGTATTTCATTCTGGTATTCATTCCCATTCGATTCCCTGACTCACTCCGATAATAGAATTGATTATTATTATTTTGCTTTCTATTTATTGTGAAATAAATATTAATTTTATTCGATTCTCTATTGTGACTTGGGTTTGGTCCAACCCTGTACACAACAAATTATAAATAATAAATATGTATAAAAGTGTAAAATATTTTAGCCAGATAATGCAATGCTTTAGTATTGTCACATTTTATTTATTGAAATTATTAAAATTAGACTTTTAATGATTTTTTTAGCTCACAAATACAATATGGTACCCTTGATCCAGGCATGTGTGGATGCTTTACGAATAAACCCATCCAACATTTTGCACATTTTACACGAAGCCCATTTCATTGGGGAACAAGTAAAAAATTCTCAAAAAACTTTTAAATTTCAAAAAAAACAAAAAAGAAATTTTTTAGTGCCTCGTCGATCGGTGTTGGGAGTTCATCGATCAGAATATCAGAATGTGCATGCGGTGATCGAATCCGATGGATTCCTGAAAATTGATCAGGAATTTCTGACCGAACTACTAGGGCGTAACCAGCTGATGATGTCCAGAAAACCGACAATCAATGGGGAACTTGTTCTATGGAGAGCTGTAAGCTTGTTAAATGAAATTTGCCAATTAGTGCTTTAGTATTAAGAATTTGACTGCCATATTTGGGTCGATATTATGCAAATTTTAATGTCTAGAAACAAGAAAATTTTGCAGTAATACTGCATCGATTAACACAAAAATCCTTACTTTTAGACTTGAAAATCTGGAAAAAAGCATCTCTTTTGAATGCGAAGCTGGCTGATTGATTGAGTGGATAATACAAAAATCCAGATACCGTATTTCCTGTATGAAGTTCCCCTTTGCAATTCGTCCCCTCCCTGTAATAGACTCCCTTCTGAAGGAGGGTTGGAAAATAAGACCCCAGGGTCCTAAAATACAGGAAAAAAGATAATTATTGAAAGCCGATTGAAAAGATGAGTTCAAATCTTCTAAGGTTGCACAAAAGGGAATACTACTGTATAAGTTGCATCTATGACGAAATTTAAATTTTTCAGGCACTTCGTTGGGCTGAAAATCAAAAGCAGGATGGTTCGGCACAAAATTTGCGCCAGATACTTGGACCGGCGCTGTTCCAGATCCGTTTTCCACTGATTCCCCAAAAGGATTTTAGACGGGAAGTTGGTAAGAATATTGTATTTTCAAATTCTAAAAATAATTAAAAAATATTTCATAAATAACCTAATGCAAGCTTTGGTCATTTAATTTTTAAGATTAAAATTATTAACAAGTTTCGAAAAAAAATCTAAAATAGAAGAAGAATTAAGATTTAATACCACATTTAAAGTCTGTAAATTTTCTTGATCATAAATTCTCGAATTAACAAGGGAGGTTTTTGAAGTGTTACACCCCGATTGCTTGGAGACCCATTCCATAATGTAGAACATCCACGCCAACCATGGCAATATCATATTTATTTGTGCCACAAAGGGTTACAACTTTTTATATCAATTTTTTAAATAATTTTTCGACGTGCTTCGTCCTTGGTGTAGGGGTCCTTTAAGGGATAATCACCATACCTAATTTTATTACTGGTCGATAAAAGAATATATTTCATAAAAACAATGACATCGATAGCGATAGAATTCAAAAAATCGTTTGATCAAAAAGCGACCTCCGCGCCTATACACGACCCTCGTACCAAGGACGAATCGCGCTTAAAGGACATTTTTGACCTTGAGTTCTTTGGGATTTTTTCTCGGAAAATTTATTAATATATGTATGGTCCAAAAAGCAAAAATGAAATATAGGAATATCATTTCCCTTTTTTACATTTTTGGGTCATTCTTTTTAAATTTACGCTCAAGTTAATACAAAAACGTAGATTTTTTTATGCTACGACCTGGTGAAGGGAAGTAATATAGGTAGGTATTAATAGAGGAATATAATATTTGATAATTTAAAAAATCCATCAAATTTATTGCAAATTTCATAGTAAAAAAGGTACAAAGGGAATAAGGATAGGTCAGGATATGATAGAAGAATGGGGATAGGAAGTAGTGGATAATCAATCGGAATAATTGCTGGGTGTAAATGATATAAAATGGGTAAATAATTCGAGATTTAATAGGGAATAAAAGTTGGATTAAATAATAAATTGGTTAAAATGGATAAATTTAGCGATCAATCAAGTTGACGGATCCGGAATTTTCCAATATAAAAAATCGTATGATTCAACTTCGAAAAAGTGCTATACAGAAAAGGTTTCGGTGAAAATCTTTCCAATAAAAAATTTTATCGCAAGTTGAGTTGATTTTATCTTTTGTAATTTCAAAATAATATTTTTCGAAGGAATACTTTTGTATTCAAGACCATTTGATATTTAAGCAATTTCTATGTTTTATTTTGTTTCATTATGGTTAGAGTTTCTAGGAAAAAAATTTCCTTAAGAAATTTCCGTTTTCCATTCAACTTCATCTTGGACTTCACTTCATTTATTAGCCTTCCAACATTATTGAGATGTGATTGATTCCTCCAAGGGTGCCCATCAAAAGCGCATCTAAATACACAATTATTAATAAGACGAGCTTATCTTATTTGATTGATAGATTAACACATACCGTATTGATTCTTTTGGAATCCCATGGATTTTTAAGGGTCATTCAACCTTTTTAGGGGTCTAAAGAATTTTTAGGGGTTTGGGGTTTAATCCTTATGGAGTTTCTTCCGATTTTTTTGATTCCTTTGAAAAAAGTCAATCTTTAAATTACCGTAAAACCTGTATTACAACCCCCGGGGGTTATATTTTTCAACCTCCCTCCAGAGGGGGGGTCTATTTGAGGGGAGGCTCAATTGCAGGGGGGGTTATATATTTCAACCTCATCGGTGGAGAGGGGGGCACTATTTTTCGACTGCATTTTTGAGAGAGAAAATATTTTGAGGGAGAAAATTTGCATAACAATCAGTGCAGAAATGTCACCCATTCACTTGTATGCACTTGTGGCCTAGAGGATAGTGTTGCAGACTGCAGTCTCCATCCTTTTGGGTTCGAGTCCCGGTGGACGAAATTATTTTTTAAAACTATTTATCAGACAAAAAATACTAAAAAGAATTTTTTTTATTCATTTGCGAATAAAAAAATTTTTTACATTCAAAATATATGGTGTATGAGGAATATTATGGTGGGCGCTAAATTTAAATTACAAAAATACATCCCTAGAAATGAGTTTTTGGACCAAAATACACCCCTAAAAATGAGGTCCTGGCCCAAAATACACCCCTAAAAACGGGATTCTGGAACAAAATATACCCCTAAATCGGGATTCTGGATACGAAATTCGGCCAAAAAATTGTCTCAAATATTTTTTTCTGCCATGGGACAAAAAAAAATAATGATTTCATTGAATTTTGAAAATTTTTTCTTTTACCTATAAAAATTCAAATTTTTGGCTACTACCCCCGGGGGCTATAATGCAGGGGGGGGTTATATTTTTCAACCCCCCTCCAGAGGGGTGAGTCTATTACAGTGGGTTCAATCGCAGGGGGGGGG